>JBAMJV010004785.1:0-23719 GCA_037951105.1 Echinarachnius parma | reverse complement strand
TAATAGGATTGCATGGTGTTACAAATTTTACACTTCCGTCATGCAACCATTAAATCCTACATCCTTATCCTACACCTAATCCTATACCTATCATTCTATCTTATCCTATCGTCTTAACAATATACTATGCAATCGACTTAGTATATATATATACCTATACATACTATGTACATTTGTTAATAGTTAGTAATTGCCGAGAGTAGATTCTAAAATTATCAGCCTTTGAATCATATTCATAAGACTATTATTCAGGTGTCATTTATAGTTTTATAAATTATATAGAAAAACAAGGACATGATAACACTGTTTTCAATACAAATAATAGCAAAAATAGGAATTTTTCTGTTCACTATTATGATCGTTTATAATCGATCATGAACCCCGATAGCAATTCTGCGTTGACTCAATGGGTGATTTCAAGTATGGTGTTTAGGGCTGGTGTTAGTGTTTATAAAACTGGCATTTGTGTGTAATAAACACTAACACCGACCTTAAACACCATACTTGAATGGCCCACTTACGACGCATTGGGATCGATTGCGGAACGAACCTTTACCGATCATAAATCACTAATTAATAGGTGTATCAAAGTGAATAAAGAGGGGGCTTTGCACCCCCAATATTTTGTTAATAAAATTTAATTTAATTGTATTAATTTACCAATTCAACAACATAATATAATGTACAATTCTTCACAATTTCCCGTCATTTATTAAAAAGGATAGACATTGCATAGTATATTAGTCAAAACTAGCCCTTGAACAACTATATAAACAATACAAGTATATACTGCACATTATATTATCGATAATATTACAACAAATTATATAGAAAACAGGGACATGATAACACTGTTTTCAATACAAATAATAGCAAAAATAGGAATTTTTCTGTTCACTATTATGATCGTTTATAATCGATCATGAACCCCGATAGCAATTTACAAATTTAACAAAATCATATAATGTACAATATTTCACAATTTCCCGTCATTTATTAAAAAGGATAGACATTGCATAGTATATTAGTCAAAACTAGCCCTTGAACACCTATATAAGCATTAAGCAATACAAGTATATACTGCACATTGTACTATCGATAATATTACAACAATCCAAAATGTTCCAAAAACGTTTTCATACATTGTTGGTAGAACATAATTAAAATATATTTTAATTATTGTACAATTTAAGAAATCCATATCGTGACATTGTACATTTTAAGTCGCATGGAGGTTCATCTAAAATTACTGCCCCAATGTATGAAATGGACTGTTTCCCTATATCTGTCTTGATTTAGCTATCTTGCATTTTGTTAATCAATTTTCCCCGTGAAATATATAGCAGTGGTTCAATTTTTTTTTCGTAATATTTGTATCTATATTACTACAAATGAAGTGCAATCCACTTGTGTTTTCATTAAAAGGATAGTTGAGTTTTGATAAAGAGAGTTCAGCTTTGGTTAACCTGAGCTTTAGTAACTAAAACCTGCATCATTACATTACAAACAAACAGTTATAACTTACTCCACCATGCTCGAAATTAATAACACAACAAATTACAAATGACTAAGTAAAAAGCATGTTTCCATTAAAAAAAGAGACGTTAAAACTCAGGAGGATGCTCATTCAAAACATATTGGTTTTAACCATTACAAATAAATCAACAATTATTCAAAAACATCTTTAATAGTACCTTTCTAAAAAGAAGAAGCAATTTTGAAATTTGTTAGCGGCCGATTCAAAGTTATATTGTCCGTTCCCTACAATTATTAAAATGTTAGGTTTATGGATATCTTAGGCTTTTCTGAAACAATTTTGATCAAATTAAGTTTATTCTGTCATTACAATTGTATGCTCTTTCAAACTCGACACTCCGTTTTTAGCTCATCCGGCCCGAAGGGCCCGATGAGCTTATGCCATGCCGTGGCGTCCGTCGTCCGTCCGTCCGTCCGTCCGTCCGTCCTTCCGTCCTTCCGTCCGTCCGTCCACAGTTTTCAAAATGCTTCTTCTTCGTTATTTTTCAACCGATTTTGATTCTGATTGTTTCATAAGATAGGGCTAGGAGGGGGATTTAAAACTTCTACACAGAATCGTGAAATTCATTATATATGCTAATTTATGCAAATTTATTCGAAATCACAAAAAATGCTTCTTCTCCTTCATTTCTTGACCGATTTTGATTTGGTTTGCTTTATCTGGTAGAGCTAACTTTGGTACACTAAACTTCTACACAGAATTTTGAAATTTTTCTCCATTAATTAATTATGGTAATTTATGCAAATTTATTCCAAAAATCACAAAAAATGCTTCTTCTCCTTCATTTCTCGACCGATTTTGATTTGGTTTGCTTTATCTGGTAGAGCTAACTTTGGTACACTAAACTTCTACACAGAATTTTGAAATTTTTCTCCATTAATTAATTATGGTAATTTTTCATTGATTTATTTATTTATTTATTTATTTATTTATTTATTTATTTATTTTTTATCATTTATTTATTTTTTTTTTTTTATTTTTATTTTTTTTAATTTTATTTTTTTTTATTTTTTTTTATTTTTTTGTACCACATGAAATTTGCGATATTTGATGTTGCGAGATGCCGGATGAGCGCTACGTCATTGACGTTCTGGTTAGCTCATCCGGCCCGAAGGGCCCGATGAGCTTATGCCATGGCGTGGCGTCCGTCGTCCGTCCGTCCGTCCTTCCGTCCGTCCAAAGTTTTCAAAATGCTTCTTCTTCGTTATTTTTCAACCGATTTTGATTCTGATTGTTTCATAAGATAGGGCTAGGAGGGGGATTTAAAACTTCTACACAGAATCGTGAAATTCATTATCTATGGTAATTTATGCAAATTTATTCGAAATCACAAAAAATGATTCTTCTCCTTCATTTCTCGACCGATTTTGATTTGGTTTGCTTTATCTGGTAGAGCTAACTTTGGTACACTAAACTTCTACACAGAATTGTGAAATTTTTCTCCATTCATCAATTATGGTAATTTTTAATTTTTTAATTTTTAAATTTTTAATTTGTTTATTTTAATTTTAATTTTATTTTATTTGTTATTTTTTTATTTATTTTTTATTTATTTTTAATTTTTATTTATTTTTTTAAATTTATTTTTTTCCCCCCATATCCCTTCCGGGGCGTCAAATTTATATATTTTTTTCACTCTTATTTTTATTTTTCTTATTTTTATGTCCCTTCCAGGAAATCAAATTTTTATTTTTTGACCAGTTGAAAAGTGTACCACATGAAATGTGCGATATTTGATGTTGCGAGATGGCGGATGAGCGCTACGTCATTGACGTTCTGGTTTATTATCTCACACAAATATTGTGTAACGGCCTCTATATACCAAAACTCAACTCAACTATCCTTTAATACGAATCCTTGATACCAAAAAACTGTTTTGTCGGTAACGATTTCTAAAAAGCATGAATTTGGTATAATATATTTTCTTTACACCTATATGAAATGCGTCAATATTTGACCTCATTACATTTAAATCTGTGTGTAAATATTCTCTAAAAAGTGAGAAACCGGCTAAAAATCATCTGCAAACAATCCCAAATGGAAATAATAACGTAGGTTTGGAAATCGTTTATACAAATGAGGAAAAACGCTGGTACCACTACAGATCATTTTGAAACTCCATAATGTAATCGGTAATCAAGAAGAAAAAACATCTTAAGTTAGAGTGATATCGGATAAATACCCCTTGACCACGGGCACCGAGTTGGATGTGTACAAAGTCTATGCGAATTTCATGAACATGAACATGCACTATAGGGAAAAGTGTTGTTAGTCCTTTGCGAAATCTAAGAAGATTCTGTTTGTAACACTTCCAGCATTTTTGTCACTGATTCGTACACAGTTGATGAATTAAATTGATCAATGCTATACACTTCGCATTCATCAGCCTGCTCTAAAACCATACTGGTGTAGTGGTGTTCATAATATAATAACATAACTTGAACCGTGAAAATTTGTAGACGTGGTGTGGCAAAATTTTCGCGTTCTCGTTTGTCCTTAATTAAGCAAGACAATTAATCCAATATTGCTGCGTTCTACCATTATATCGTGGACTGCGACCTATTGACCAGCATGCCTTGCTCCCAAGGGATCAGAAAGTGCACGTGTGGATTGATTGTGAGTGTGTCCGATGACCCCCCGATGACCGGGGTAATAATATCTTTATTAGGCGCTATATAAATCGAAACATTATTTTTATCTTATTTGTATTTTCATTATAAATTATAATTTCATCAAACGATTATTTGGCTGCACATTCGTGAATGCTACCCAACTAACAATTGAACGTTTTCTGAACGTTCTAAACAGGTTCAAAGTTGGTTATTTGGACGTTATGTGAAACGTTTTTAAAACGTGCCAAATGGACCTTTTTAAAACGTTGTTTAAACGTTACCAAAAAACAATAAAAAACCTTTCATGTATTTGCTTTCAAGTGCAAGGACCAGCAGAAACCCTGTCGGACGCTGGAGACGTTTTAAGAACGTTTTTTAAACGTTGATTAAAGACGAAGACCTACGTGACCTAATACAAACGTTTTGTAAAGGTTTTGTAAACGTTGATTAAAGACGAAGACCTACGTGACCTAATAAAAACGTTTTGTAAACGTTTTGTGTTTTCTGGGTAGTGTCCGTAATTAATGTACTCGGGTGTCTATTCACGAAAGCTTATGCGTATGCACTTATTCGGAATTTGAAAGACCGATTCCAACAATTACACGACAATGCGTGAATTTGAATGATTTCGATTGAAAAAGTGTCAAATTGAGCGGGAAAATATTATGATTAATAATAAGTATTCATCAATTGTATCATAATTCTGTTGCTATCATTTCATCGTTGGCCAAATCTCATTCAACCAACCAATAACGACACTACGTAGTAGGCAAAACGTTGGCCTAACGCTGGCTTGCCTTACGTCGAAATGTGGTTGTTTGTTAAAGGTTGGTTTGACGTCAACTAGCCAACCAATATCCAACGTCGCTCATTAACCGAATGTTGTAGTAGGCGAAATGTCGGCCTAACGTTGGCTTGCCCACCGTCGAAATGTGATTGTTTGTTAAAGGTTGGTTTGACGTCAACTAGCCAACCAATATCCAACGTCGCTCATTGACCGAATGTTGTAGTAGGCGAAACGTTGGCGTAACGTTGGCTTGCCTACCGTCGAAATGTGGTTGTTTGTTAAAGGTTGGTTTGACGTCAGCTAGCCAACCAATATCCAACGTCGCTCATTGACTGAATGTTGCAGTAGGCGAAACGTTGGCCTAACGTTGGCTTGCCCACCGTCAAAATGTGGTTGTTTGTTAAAGGTTGGTTTGACGTCAACTAGCCAACCAATATCCAACGTCGCTCATTGACTGAATGTTGTAGTAGGCGAAACGTTGGCCTAATGTTGGCTTGCCTACCGTCGAAATGTGGTTGTTTGTTATAGGTTGGCTTGACGTCAACTAGCCAACCAATATCCAACGTCGCCCATTGACCGAATGTTGTAGTAGGCGAAACGTTGGCCTAACGTTGGCTTGCCTACCGTCGAAATGTGGTTGTTTGTTAAAGGTTGGTTTGACGTCAGCTAGCCAGCCAATATCCAACGTCGCTCATTGACCGAATGTTGTAGTAGGCGAAACGTTGGCCTAACGTTGGCTTGCCTACCGTCGAAATGTGTTTGCTTGTCAAACGTTGCTTTGACGTCAGCTAGCCAACCAATTTGGAACGCCATTCATTGACGTAATTACGTAGTAGGCGAAACGTTGACTCAACGTTGGCTTGCCTATTGTCGAAATGTGGTTGTATGTCAAACATTGGTCTGACGTCAACTAGCCAACCAATATGCAACGCCACGCATTGACCGAATGTTTTAGTAGGCGAAATGTTGGCCCAACGTTGGCTTGCCTACCGTCGTAATGTGGTTGTTTGTCAAACGTTGGTTTGACGTCAACTAGCCAACCAATATCTAACGCCACTCATTGACCGAATATTGTAGTCGGCGAAACGTTGGCCCAACGTTGACTATCATACCGTCGAAATGTGGTTGTGTATTTAACGTTGGTCTGACGTTCACAAGCCAACCAATATCCAACGCAAGTCATTGACACAATTTCGTAGTAGGAGAAACGTTGGTATAACGTTGGCTTGCCTACCGTCAAAATTTGGTTGTTTGCCAAACGTTAGTACGACGTCAACTAGCCAACCAATATCCAACGCTACTCATCGACACAATGTCGTAGTAGGCGAAACGTTGGCCCAACGTTTGTTTTTCGACCATAGAAATATGATTGTTCGTCCAACTATCACCCAACGTTGTTTCAACGTACATTTGCCAATCAGTTTGCCAACAGTCAACAGACGACGTTGGCTTAACGTCGTTTTAACGTCAGCTCGCCGACTGCAAAAATGTGGTTGTAAATTTACCTTAGGCCAACGTTGGCTTAACGTTGTTTTGCCAACCGCGACGGTGCCGACTATAGACTACGTTGGGCCAACGTAGCATTGTTATCTGGCCACTTTAACCTTTTGACCAAATGTTCAGGGGGGGCGTTAATAATGTTACCCCTATGTGTGCAGGAAGTGAAAGTATATACACTTGCAGGTTATCATACCTGATACACAATGACACGCCACTGACCGGTGTGGTTATCTCCTCTTAACTTCACAGAAATTGGATCATAACTAAAGAACTTGAAAATCCATGTCCGTTTTGCCGTCCTTCCGTTACCGGCCTCATTAGTGTCCATATCTAATAAACGTAATGTAAAAAAAAAAAAAAAAATAGGAAATCAAAGGTGTCCCACCAAGAGTCTAAGAAATGTAATTTACGATGATGAATCATAAGCAGGATCCTGGAATTATTTGATTTAATTTCAGAAATTGCGTCTGAATGTCCTTCCGTTACGGTGGAATTGCCCTAACCCCTCTCTCGGACCCATCTCCATGCAGTTCAAACTCTGTATACAGAGTATATTCAGGAGGAATAACCTTCCAAGTACCAAGTACCAGATACCAAATAAACAGCCTAGTAGGAGCGGGAAACGTCTAAACTACATCTGAGTATGCTCAGCAAGATGCTGAGGCGACCGTCTTTTTGGTTCATAAATCGGAGACTGACCTTTTACGACCCCAACCCCTTCACCCCGTTACCCCGTAGTAACACCACGTTACCACTGCCCATCCATGCTTGTTTGATTCGCAGAAATACAAAAAGTTGAAGATTGGGCTATACAGTCATGTGAACAGTGGGGCGTCTATGGCAAGCCCTTTGTGTAATAACTAGATAAACTCAGTTTTTCTCGAGAAAAACAGAGTTTATCAGATAAACTGAGTGTATCAGTTGATAAACTGAGTTTTTTCTGATAAACTGTGTTTATCTGGCAAGCCCTTTGTGTAAAAAGTAGATAAACTCTGTTTTTCTCAGATAAACTCAGTTTATCACCAGATTAACAGAGTTTATCAACTGATAAACTGAGTTTTTCTGATAAACTGTATTTATCTGGTGATAAACTGAGTTTATCTGAGAAAAACTGAGTTTATCTGAGAAAAACTGAGTTTATATGAGAAAAACAGAGTTTATCTAGTTTTTACACAAATGGCTTGCCATAGGCGTCTCCCCCACCCCGTTCCCCCTGGGTTACGCCACTGCCTAACCACGCTCGGTTGATTTGCTGCAGTGCCAAAATGAGTAAGGGGGAGGGGTGTGGGGGAGGATGTCCACGGTCCATAGGGACTCTTTGTAATTATTGGTATTTTTAGAGTGGGACTTGTAGAGTGGTAAAACTCAACATTTGTGACTTATTATTATAATAAGTCACAAATGTAAGCTATTAAACCACATTAATTTTACTTTTATTCATTTATTTAATTTATTTATTTTATTTAAATGTTATTATTTTTTTTAAATATATATATATATATATATATATTTTTTTTTTGGGGGGGGGGGGGGGAGGGGGAAGGGGTGTAACCCTCATATCCCTATCTGTACGCCGGCGATTCGCTATTTCCCCACCTCATTATCCACCTTCAAAACAGCGTTGGCGTTCATCATCAAAGAGTGAGGCCAAGTTCATTGTATATATATGTCGTGGCTATCCAGTTAATTAAGACGTTCATATTGTCACTGAATGACATAAATGGACAGGTATTATACTTTACCCAGTCCCTTTTGATTCCTTCTTGAGAAAAGCGAAAATAGTATTTGTTTAGTTTGATGGCAATATTCCTCCTCTCGCTCGTACATGTTGAACGACAAGGGTAGACTTGACGACTGAAATGATCATTTGATCCAGTGGTGAAACGTCAAAGGACACGCAATGCTGTGCATGCTACTTCGCTAATAAACTTTGTGAACTTGAAATGTTTACCCGCCATTTGCTTCGAGACGCTGCACAAGTTATAGAACCTGTCTACTACCAAATAATATTGTTGACGTTATATGAACTTCATTATATCACATCGCGAAGTTTTGTGATTTTCTTGCACTAATTATAATATTATAATATTATAATATATTATATTATAATTATAATATATATGTTTTGGAATCACTAGAACTAACAATGGAGAATACTACGATGAATGAGACTGACGTGGTTGACATTGGTGACAGAAATCAGACTGAAGAAATTATTTACACAGCATTTAACGCGCCTCTCGTGTTTTTCGGATACTCCACCGTCATCATTGGTACGGTGGTTGGAAACCTGATGGTGATCGTCGCGTTCTTTCGTTTCAAAGACGTTCGAGCCGTCCCCACCAATATCATCATCTTAAGCCTGGCCATCTCCGACTTCTTAGTCGGAGCCATCAGCTTGCCCTTAAATCTCTCCGCGAGGTACGCTGGCAGGTGGGTGCTTGGCGAAACGATATGCAGGATTTGGGGCACGATAGACTATGGTATCTACTTCGTATCCGTCATCTCAATTATAATCATAAGCTTCGATCGCTTCCTGCTGGTGACCACCAAGACGCGCTATCGAACGGTCTGGACGCACCGGAGGGTCTCGGCTGTCTGTGTCGCATCTTGGCTGTTCAGCTTCTCTTGGTCCTTGATAGTGGCTTTTGGAATGAGACACTTAGACACCGTGGACCACGAGCACGAATGCGAGATGGAGTTCGTCTACATCGTCGAATATTTCCTCGCACTTTTAATGCTCGTATTCGTCATCCCCTTTTTTGTCATCACACTGCTGAACGGGATTGTCTACGCCGAGATCTACCGGCGCTCCAAGAGCATGGGGCGTGTCAAGGTCGAGTTAGGCCCCAACGGTGACAGCAGCGTTAATTCGCGATCGACCAATGAGACGCAAGTGGAAACCGTAAGCAAGCCTCCTGGTAACACGTCATCGACGTCTGATGGAAACATCGGACAGGGTAATTCCGGTCTGCAGGGCACTGCTCCGAAGACCGGAGGGGTCGCAGCAGACAACCGTCAAGATGGCGGTGCTCAAACGTCAAGCGAACAGAAGAGCGAATCGGTCAAGAAGCAGGAGAAGCAGGAAAAGCAGTATTCCAAGCACCGGAAGGCCGCCATCACCTTGTCCATCCTGGTGGGGACGTTCTTCGTTTGTTGGATGCCCTTTCATATATTTGGCCTCTTTCAGGCGAGCTGCGGAGGCGACGAATGCTTCTCGGAGCTGCTCTGGGAGGCTACCTGTGGTCTTCTCTGGAGCAACTCGATGCTCAACCCCATCCTCTACGGTCTGACCAACCCGCTGCTGAGGCGACGCATGCTGGCAAGTTTCCGACCGACCAGGGCCGTCGGACACAGCTAAGGAACGAAATTGTTTTCTTAGGAAAAACTTTCGTTTTATTATTTGCGAATATAAAGTAAAATCACATGAAACAAAAAATGGACTGGTTAACTTAGGGTGGTAGGAAACACTATCAGGAAAAGGGATGCACCGATAACTTCGATTCGAATGGTGAGTCGTTCTTCACAAACGATCAGAATTGTCATCAGTTGTACAACAACAATCCAGGTTTAAAAATATATATATATATTACCGATCACTATGACACACCTGTAAATGTTACTAGTTTAGTGGATTCATTATCATTGCAAATCCCTCTCAAATGTAATAATTTTAACAAAGTGTCTCTTAACATTCCAGTCAGAGTATTGCGTCCTGGATCATCCAGGATATTATTTATCTTGCAAGCGGTTATACTATACGACTGGAATGTCAAGCGAACATTTGACCGGATGCATGAACAGAACTAGAGGGATTGAATAATAACAATAACACAATATCTCCGGTGTCAGACGACAACGATCGTGACCATAAATTGGGCTAGCGAAAGTCCACATGTATAACACCGGTTTAAAGAGGACTTCCATACGATTTCAAGCTTCTAATGATTGAAAGACAGATATTCTAGGTCAATAAACACAATTTTGTATGAAAAAAGTATGATTGTGGGTTCTTATAATTGGTTTTGAAATTCTAATGACACAAATTCGCGAGCGAGCTTGTTTATTTATTTATTTATTTATTGCGGTATAAAAATATTGTACATGGCAGCCAACAGGTTGAATTGAGTACAATTTACAATAAATATACATTTAAAACACATTAATTTAAAAGAGCACATTACAAATATATAAATATACAAGTGTACATAATATAAAATGATTAAATTTTGAAACTATTCCTGTTATATCATTCCAATAATAAATTAATGTTTAATTGATTAGATTTAAATTTAATTGAAAATAAAATGTATGAGGAAAAAATTAATTGAAAATTATGCAGATTCTTACAATATTTTAAGGAATTAAATACAAAACAAAAATAAAAATGAATGGACGTCATAATGAATAAGGCAACCATGGCAATGGAAGCCAATAAAGGGTAAACCATAATGAATGATGGAGATATATAATAATAAAATATATCAAAATTGTAAGCGGGGTAATTAATATAAGCTAGTGGGTATATAACACATATCTGAGCATAGTGTATACAATAAATCAATCTATGATAATATTTCAATATAAATACTATTAATAAAATACAAAAACTATTAACAAACAAAATATATGCATATAATACGGATCCTATTTTTAAACATAAAAATTGAAGGGTATAACATATTGCACCGAGAAAATGTTTTTTATCATACTTCAATGGTCGTAACTACAAGTCGTAAAGTACAAGTAACTAAGTCAATTATGGTGGACTTGCAGGCTATAATGGTAGTGTTCAGGGCAGAAGAGGAAATTAAACAGATGTAACATCTTCATTTATAAAAGTCAAATCCGAATACAGTGAGTCAAAACGTCTGGTGGTATCACACAATATGTTTCCTTAACAAAATACAAGTGTTTTATGAGTGAATTATGAGTTTGCATTCAATAGCCGTATGAGGTATGGCAGGGCACTTTTCTTGTATCTCTCGGTCCTACAAAAGACCTCCGAATAGTCCTGGCCATTGCGGAGTGTGCGGGAGCTCAATGAGGCACGTGAGGGAGGAAGCCATTGGTTGAATGGAGAAGAAGGCTTTGTTAATCCCTTTGCCAAATTTAAGCACAATTTCTCTCTCCGGGCAGACAGAGACGGGAGGCTTAATGTAGCTAATGCATCTATATACATAGGTATTGTACTGCGAACCAAGCATGAGGCGACAAGCTCTTTTCTGGATTCTCTCAATCTGCGTCGTCTGTTGTTCAGTTAGGCCAGAATGCCAAACAGGCGCACAATATTCTACAACAGGCCGCACATATGAGCAATAAACAACCAGCAAATCTTCTGCAGGAAGTTTGAAACCCTTCAGAATGCGGAGCATATGAAGTCTCATGCTTGCTCGCTTGACGATTTCGGTTACTTGACTGGACCATTTCAGGTCGTTTTGGACTAGCACTCCTAGTATGCACCAATTTGTGACGTGCGACCCTCACTATGCGCCTATCTATGTTTTTACACTGCAGCGAATGTGTTCTTTTGATCAGACCAATACAATGCTCGATCATGAATAGTTTAGTCCACGCTGCGCCACTGACCGTGCCTTTGAGCAATACTGCATTGTTGAACCGTTTGAAAATACTTGCCTGCCCGATATTGTAACACGTTTGGCTTTCATTGGAATTTGAATAGACACAAGGTTCTGTAAACGTGGTTATTGAATTTACTGGCTCTGCATGACCGGCTATTAACATGATTAATAATGTATTTGCTTTATGAACATGCTTTATTTTTTAGCCTCTGAAGAAAATTCTGCTAGGATCGAAAATGTAGGCCCTATATTGACTCACATTGTATTACACAGGCGTTAATATACCAGTTAAGCTGTTTCAGCAGTACTTTGCACCATTTTCTTTATGAATAATACTGTATATAAATGATTAAATTAACAACATACACGTAATAAAGGAGAAGTTGTATTTAAAGTTATAATTGCGTAAATGGTCGAGATTTGGTAAAGGATTCTACTAACATTGTTGTCATGTGAAAAAAAGAAGACAATAGAGTACAGAAGCCATGACGTCATAAAAATACTTTTTTTCAAATTTTTAAATTTGAACTCCATTTTCCGTAAGAGCATCAATAATAATGTCCAAATACCGAAAATCATTCGAATATATTACGTATTGGCTGAGATATGCCCATCCGAATGAATTTTACTTCAATGGGCAATCAGTGTTATAGTGCACTGGTTCATAAAGTTATGAACCAGTGCACTATAACACTGATTGCCCATTGACAACAAAAATCATTCGGATGGGCATATCTCAGCCAATACGTAACCTATATTCAATTGATTTTCGGTATTTGGACATTATTTGTTATGCTCTTTCTGAAAATGAAGTCCAAATTTGAAAATAAAAAAAAAGATGTTTATGACATCATTGATGACATCACACTTCACCACTCTATTGGTTGATAATATGATTCTGTTTATCTGATTGGTCCACTGAGAGATGTGTGGACATTCTATGGTAAATGAATGTTATGGTTATGACCGAATAAAATGCGGACATGCACAGTGATTTTGATTTTAAACATGTTCCATCCTTCTCTTTGTAATACAAATACATCATCGTATGTGAGAACTGCTAGAGATCTAATTCAGTAAGTTTTGTTTTCGATTTTAATTATATCACCAGGAGTTGCTGCATAAAGAGTTGCGATCAATCGCAAAGTTGCAATTAAAAACAAGGCAGGAAATGCGACTGAATACATAAATCTGATCAGCTGATTGGCTCAAATACGCGTAATTTTAGACTTGCGATAAGCAACTCTTTATGCAATACCCCAGATCTCATTACTGACGTTGACATAGCGTTTAGGTATATTGACAACTCCCGTAAGATATCGACAAGTGTGGTTCTTATCCCTGTCCGAATGGAGTCACCTGTGTACTAGGTATTCATGCCTTACTATATGATGTTGTATGTTTGCGTTCGCCAAACAAAGTTATTTCTAAACCATGCCCTTGAAAATGTATCTTTAATTGAATTGAATTGAATTGAATTGAATATAATTTATTTATTTATTAACCAATTTAAAGGGGTAGTTCATTTTTGGTATAGAGGGCACTGCACAAAATAATTTTGTTGTGAGATAATGAAAAACTGAGTGTAGAATTTGAAAGAGCATACAATTTTAATGGCAGAATAAACTTCATTTGATCAAAATCGGTTCAGAAACGGCTGAAATATCAATAGATATATCCGATCGGAATAAATCTGGGCCCCAGATTTATTTAATGATTACATTTTTTTTTTTTAATGCTTATACTTTTTCAAAAATTTTCAAAAGAGGTTTTTTGTTGTTGTTGTTGTTGATGATCTCTCTATTTAATCATTATTTCAACAACACATCACATGAAAAATGGTTGAAACCAATGTTCTTTTTTAGAGATCGCCCTCTTGTATTTACTTAGTCGTTTATAATTTTCGATACCGTTCGGGCATGGTGAAGTTATAACCATGGAAGTAGGAGTTAGTTATTGTGCAGGTTTTGGCTACTAAAGCTCAGCCTTACCAAAACTGTACTACCCCTTTAACCAAATCATATGTCTATACAATATTTAACAATTTCGTAACATCATTTGGTAAAAATTACTATAAAATAGCATATTATGCTAGTCAAACTAGCACACACAAAAAATATCACTTGAGCAACTACATGTTTAAACAATCAAAATATATTTGCATACATAATGTTACAACACATCAATACAAACTATACAATTACAGTAACTCCGACCCTTTCATACATTTCTGGTAGAACATAATTTAAATATGTATTAGTTATTTCATATACAATGTACGAAATCGATATCGTGATATTGCACATCGCATGGAAGTTCATTCCAAATTACTGCCATTATACCATTTTGGGGGTTTCCAATGATTTATATTTTCTTCATTCATCGCATACAAACAATAACAGAGTAATCAGTAAATAAAATAATTATCACATTAACATAGATATTATACAACATGTTTAATTTAGATCGAATAAGATGATAATCATTATTACAAATCATTATTATCAT
Source organism: Echinarachnius parma (assembly GCA_037951105.1). NCBI lineage: Eukaryota > Metazoa > Echinodermata > Echinoidea > Clypeasteroida > Echinarachniidae > Echinarachnius > Echinarachnius parma. The sequence continues at coordinate 9,193 of JBAMJV010004785.1, read as the reverse complement.
GGATACCACATCTGGATATTTGTTGGTGGAGTGGCGGCTTTAGCCACCATCACTCCCTCATCTGTACGCCAGTGATTTGCTGGCTCCCCAACTTAATTTCCATAGTCGTGCCCGTCTTCTCAAAACAGCGTCTTCTAATATTATTATCAAAGAGTAAAGCTCATTGTTTGTCGTGGGTATCCAATCAATACAGACGTTCATATTGTTACCGTACGGAATAGCAACGATGGACAGGATATAGAATACTTTTATCTGTCCCTTTTGATTCCTTCCTGTGGAAAGCGAGAAGCTTAAAGGTACACTTGAGTATTGGCACTTCCTGAAATGCCATTTGACACTAAATTGGTTGGTTTCAATTCCATTTGAAAGTTCATTGAATAAAACATGTGAAATGAGAATCATTTCCTTTCGAATGCTATCAATATCATAGTTTTAAAATTTTATTTCAAAATATTTTAATTATAAGTCTACCCTGCCGGGAGACATATTGACTTTGTAGAAAAAGACACACTTATAGACTTCTTTGAAAAAAATCAAAATAGGTTTTTAAATATTTGTTGATGATATCTCAATTTAATCATTATTTTAAAAAAAACATCACATGCACAATTTTGTATGAAAAATGGTTAAAACCAACAGGTTTATAGAGATCGCCCTCCTGAGTTACTTAGTCGTTTTTAATGTTTTTAATTTTGTTTATGTATACCTTTCGAATATAGTGGAGTTATAACTATTACTTTGTACCGCAATGGTGTAGGTTTTGGTACAGATATCAAGTTTGACCAAAACTCAACTATCCCTTTAACATTGTTTAATGGCATATAAACCCCTCAAAAAAAGTTCGGAAACTCAAGTTTGTTCGATCATATCTCTCGTATTTTTTAATAAGAATACTCGAAATCGGTGTCACAATAAAGCCTCATTATATACCTTTCGAAAGGTGCATTATGTGTAGTGGTTATGCAATTGGGGCGATTGCAGTAGCCCAGAGAATAGGGGGAGGCAGGAAGTGAAATCTCGCAAAATGGCCCCCATGCATTCAATTTACGAGTGCAAGACTGTGTTGATCAGTTTTCTAAAGGTTAACATTATATTGAATACTGCCACCCTTTCCATTCATCAAAATTGTTGAATTGGATACCATTTTAATGGAAATTATCTCTTCATTACGATGGCATATTAATCGTAAGGATTATGCAAATGGAGTGTGTGCAGCGAACCGGAATATGGAGATGGGTCTAGTGTGAAATCAGACAAAAAGATATGGAGTTGACACAAAATCAGAGCGTTGCATTTTTTTCGAGCTTTTGGGAGGATTTTTTAGCATTTCAGATAAAATATTCATGATCAAATATGATATCAACGGAAAGCCCAACAACTCTTCTGTAAGAAAATGTGAAACTTATAATGATTTTTGTAAAGGGCGGCTGCAGGGAGATGAATGGGAGGGAGCCTCAAAAGTGACCCATTTTGAAACGCTCTGATTTCAAGGCACTATTCATGCGTTTTCAATTGAATTCCTCTCATTCATGGCCAACTCATTCAAGTCGCATTACATCCTCTACACAATGGTATACAGATACCGACACCAAATCAGAGCGTTTTGAAATGGGTCACTTTTGAGGCTCCCCCACATTCATCTCCCTGCAGCCGCCTTTTACAAAAATCATTGTAAATGTCACATTTTCATACAGAAGAGTTGTTGGGCTTTCCGTTGATATCAATTTAAATCATGAATATTTTATTTGAAATGATAAAAAATCCTCCCAAAAGCTCGAAAAAAATGCAACGCTCTGATTTTTTGTCAACTCCATATCTTTTTGTCTGATTTCACACTCGACCCATCTCCATATTCCGGATCGCTGCACACACCCCATTTGCATAATCCTTACGATTAATATGCCATCGTAAGGAAGAGATAATTTCCATTAAAATGGTATCAAATTCAACAATTTTGATGAATGGAAAGGGTGGCAGCATTCAATAGAATGTTAACATTTAGAAAACTGGTCAACACAGTCTTGCACTCGTAAATTGAATGCATTGGGGCCATTTTGCGAGATTTCACTTCCTGCCTCCCCCTATTCTCTGGGCTACTGCAATCGCCCCAATTGCATAATCACTACACATAATGCATCGTTTGAAAGGTATATAATGAGGCTTTATTGTGACACCGATTTCGAGTATTCTTATTACAAAATACGAGAGATATGATCGATGAAACTTGAGTTTCCGAACTTTTTTTGAGGGGTTTAGTTCTCACACATTCATGTGTGGGCTGAAATAATCAATTTGTCCAATGGCGCAACGTCAAAAGACTCGCATTGTTATACATGCTACTTCGCTAATGAACTTAATTGAATTTAACACTAACATTCGTAATATTTACTAGTCATTTGCTTCGAGACGCTGAATATGGTTTATAATCGAATGATATCGTCCACTTTGCATGATATTAATTGTTTACATTGCAAGCTTATTTGATTTTCTGCAGTAATTCGAAAGAATTCTATTCTGGAATAGCTATAACTTTATACGAAATAACAATGGGGAATGCTACGATGAACGAGACTGATGTGTTTTAGTTGGTGATGGAGATCAGGCAAAGGAAATTATTGACACTACAGTTAACGGGCCTCTCGTGATTTTCGGATACACCACCGTCATCATTGGCACGGTGGTTGGAAACCTGATGGTGATTGTCGCATTCCTTCGTTTCAAAGACGTTCGCGCCGTCCCCACCAACATCATCATCTTTAGCCTGGCCATCTCAGACTTCTTGGTTGGTGCCGTCAGCTTGCCATTAAATCTCTCCGATAGGTACGCTGGCAGGTGGATGCTTGGCGAGACGATCTGCAGGATTTGGACCACGATGGACTATGGCGTTTACTTCTTATCCGTCATTTCCATCTTAACCATCAGCTTCGATCGCTTCTTGCTGGTGACCACCAAGTCGCGCTATCGAACGGTCTGGACGCACCGGAGGGTCTCGGTTGTCTGTGGCGCATCTTGGCTGTTCAGCTTTTCTTGCTCCTTGACACTGTCTATTGGAATGAGACACTTAGACCTCGTGGACTTCGAGCAGGAATGCGAGCTAGAGTTCGTCTACCTCGTCGAATATTTCTTAGCACTTTCAATGCTCGAATGTGTCATCCCCTTTATTGTCATCACGCTGCTGAACGGGATTGTCTACGCCGAGATCTACCGGCGCTCCAAGAGCATGGGGCGTGTCAATGTCGAGTTTGGCCCCAACGGTGACAGCAGCGTAAATACGCGATCGACCAGTGCTACGCAAGTGGATAGCGGAGACAGGTCTATTGAAAACAAAACATCGACGTCTAATGGAAACAGCGGAGATGGTAAGGGCCAGGCTCCGATGCCCACATTGGTCGCAGCAGCTGCCGGTCAAAGTTGTGGTGCTCAAACGTCGAGCGATCAGAAGAGCGACTCGGTCAAGAAGCAGGAGAAGCAGTACTTCAAGCACCGGAAGGCTGCCATCACCTTGTCCATTTTGGTTGGGACATTCATCGTCTGTTGGATGCCGTTTCACATCATCGGGATTATGCAGGCGAGCTGCGGGAACGACGGATGCTTCTCGGAGTTGATCTGGGAGGTCACCTGTGGCCTGCAGTGGGGCAACTCGATGCTCAACCCGATCCTTTACGGTCTGACCAACCCGCTGCTGAGGCGACGCATGCTGGTCAGTTTCCGACTAAACAGGGCCGACGGACAGAGCTAGAGAAATAAATTGTTTTCTCCGAATACCTTTATAATACGGTTGGTTTGCGGTTGCACCATGTACAAGGAGGGGATTGGTAAGTCGGATAGTCCTAAAAAGGACTGTGGTAGTCCTAGAAAGGACTGTTGGTAGTCCTGGAAAGGACTGTTTGTTTTCTTTCTTTTATACCTTTTTGTTTTTATTCTGTACGAATGTAGTAAATCACTTCAAACAAGACATCGGCTGGTTAATTTAGGGTGGTAGGAAACACTTTTAGGAAAAGGAATGCAACGATAACTTCAATTCGTTCTTCAAACCATGGCATTCAAAAATGTATTTCCTATCCTTTAACAAGATAGGCCTATAAGTATCGTGTTGCAAACAAGAAGATTACATACGAAGAGAGACTACAGATATTGTGAATATACCACCACTCTTTCAAATCTGAACACTTCAATTATAAAGTATCTTTATAACGAAAGAGCCATTCGGAAAAACGGAAACAATATTATAAAATCTATTTAATATAGTTTTGGAGTTTTGGATTTAGTAGAGGTTTGGTCATGGTTTTTGTATGCCACATCACCGCCTACAATGACCTGTATAGGACACCTGCATGACTTTAACACAAGCATAAACCTAGCAGAGCCGTATCGCTCTGACCACTATGATACGTAGCCCGCCCTCTACGAGGCAGTGAGATCTAGTCCGGAGTGACGTGGGGTTACAATTACCCTTACAAGAAAGAGGCAGAGCACCAATAACTCGTAGTCCTGAGAGCGGAGGTACATGTCACACCGTTTTGTGCACTAACGTCAAGTCATCTAGAGGTCAGTATAGAATACCGGACGTAGGAGGGGTCCTTTATGTGAGTTGGTTAGTTCCGGAACGCTATTCAGTTCAGTCTTAATTAGGGAGATATCTGAGAAAAAAAGAATGGATGTTTAAAACAAAAACTCCTTAAAACGTACTATTTCCTACTTGATTCGCTATTATTTTGTTTTGTTTGGTTTTGTTCAATGTTTTGTTTATGATTTGTTGTTATATTGCATATTATTGTACGCGCTGTGATATAGTTTACTATGAATAGCGTAACTAAATGCCCAATAATAATAATAATAATGATAATAATCCGAACTCATTTGATTCTTCTGTAATACCATAAGCCAAATTACAAGGTACAAGCAACAGAAGGTGAGAGCTCAAAGTGATTTGGGTTGAATTTTAGAAAGTTAATGAATCACTTTAGACGTGGGTCAAATTCGTAAATCAGCTCATGCGCGCTGCCATCGTGTGGAACGCCTTGTGCACGGTGCGAGATACACAATAGATCTGTGTTATGTAGTGCACACAAACGAGCCTAGTTCAAAATGGCGACGCGCGGTGTAGCATCACTACCTATATGACAATCTTTAAGTCAAAGTAAGTCTAGTCATTTACACATCAGTGGGCGACTGAAGGTATGACTGGTCTACCGTCATGGCTGAGCTCTCGCTCTTTATTAAGTGCACAATTAATTGTTCTCTCGTACCACCACCATGCACGGAGCAAAACAATTAAAACTATTTCAATCTACCGCAAACCAGATCTCACTTCATCCATTCCATAATGCGCTTGCTATTAAAGGGCCCATCTGTCCTTATGATCTAACCACTCTCTCGGTGTGTGTGGGGGGGGGGGGGGGGGGGGGCGTTAGCCCTCATATCCCCTCATCTGTGCGCCAGTGATTCGCTAACTCCCCAACTCTATTTCCATAGTCATGCCCGTCTTCTCAAAACAGCGTCTTCTGCTAATATTAATATCAAATAGTAAAGCCCATTGTTCGCCGTGGGTATCCAGTTCATTAGGACGTTCACATTGTCACGGAATGACAACAGTGGGCAGGAAAGACAGTGTTCTTTCCTCTGACCAGTTTGAATCCTTCCTGTGGAAAACGAAAAGTGCATTTGTCCGCTAAGTGGCATATCAACATTTTTCTCTTGCTTGAACGACAAGGTACGGTTGTGATGACTGAAGCGATCATTTTGTCCAGTGGCGACTCGCGATGCTGTGCATGCTAATTCGCTAATGAACTTAATTTAATTTAACATTAAATTGTGCAATATTTACTAGTCATTTGCTTTGAGACGCTGAACACGTTCTACGATCGAATGATATCTCTGAGGTACATATTTCACATCGCAAATTTATATGATTTTCTGCAGTAATTCGTAAAAAGGATATTCTGGAATTACTATAACTATATATATGTACGAAACATCAATGGAGGATACTACGATGAATGAGACTGATGTGGTTTTAATTGGTGATGGGAATCAGACTGGAGAAATAATTAACACTGTATTTAACGGGCCTCTTTTGATTTTCGGATACACCACCGTCATCATTGGCACGGTGGTTGGAAACCTGATGGTGATCGTCGCGTTCCTTCGTTTCAAAGACGTTCGCGCCATCCCCACCAATATCATCATCTTTAGCCTGGCCATCTCCGACTTCTTGGTCGGTGCCGTTAGCTTGCCCTTAACTTTCTCCGCGAGGTACGCTGGCAGGTGGATGCTTGGCGAGACGATCTGCAGGATTTGGACCACGATGGACTATGGCGTTTACTTCTTATCCGTCATTTCCATCTTAACCATCAGCTTCGATCGCGTCCTGCTGGTGACCACCAAGTCGCGCTATCGAACGGTCTGGACGCACCGGAGGGTCTCGGCAGTCTGTGGCGCATCTTGGCTGTTCAGCTTTTCTTGCTCCTTGACACTGTCTTTTGGAATGAGACACTTAGACCTCGTGGACTTCGAGCAGGAATGCGAGCTGGAGTTTGTCTACCTCGTCGAATATTTCGTCGCACTTTTAATGCTCGTATTCGTCATCCCCTTTATTGTCATCACACTGCTGAACGGGATTGTCTACGCCGAGATCTACCGGCGCTCCAAGAGGATGGGGCGTGTCAAGGTCGAGTTTGGCCCCAACGGTGACAGCAGCGTAAATACGCGATCGCCCATTGCTACGCAAGTGTATAGCGGAGACAGGTCTATTGAAAACAAAACATCGACGTCTAATGGAAACAGCGAGGAGGGTCATTCCGTTCAACAAGGCCCGGCTCCGATGCCCACATTGGTCGCAGCAGCTGCCGGTCAAAGTTGTGGTGCTCAAACGTCGAGCGATCAGAAGAGCGACTCGGTCAAGAAGCAGGAGAAGCAGTATCTCAAGCACCGCAAGGCTGCCATCACCTTGTCCATTTTGGTTGGGACATTCATCGTCTGTTGGATGCCGTTTCACATCATCGGGATTGTGCAGGCGAGCTGCGGGAACGACGGTTGCTTCTCGGAGCTGATCTGGGTGGTCACCAATGGCCTGCTCTGGGGAAACTCGATGCTCAACCCATCCTCTACGGTCTGACCAACCCGCTACTGAGGCGACGCATGCTAGCCAAGTCTCCGACCAAACAGGGCCGTCGGACACAGCTAGAGAAAAAAATTGTTATCTCAGAATTCGTATTTGCTTTTATTATTTACAAATGTAGTTAAACCTCTCGAAAGAAGACATCAGCTGCTTAACTCAGGGTGGTTTGAAACACTTTCAGGAAAAAGGATGCACCTATAACTTCGATTCGAATGGTGAGTCGTTCGTCTTCAGTCTTCACTAATTAATTGCATAAACATGTTGTCCCGAATTATCATCAGTGGTTGAACAACGCTCCAGGCTAACACAAAAATATTACCAGTTACTGTTTAAGCTATTTCACACCTGTAAATGGTCTAGCATAGTGTATTCAGTATAAATGCAAGTCAATCTGCAAATGCATTCGAACAAAGTGTCTCTTGACATACCAGTTAGAGTATAATTCCGGTCACCAGTAATATTGCGTCCAGGATCATCCAGGACATGTTATATCCGATGAGCATGGTGAGCGATTATACTATGACTGGAAATGTCCTGATGCATAATGAGAACTAGAGGGATTGATTAAATAATGACAACTAAAATCAGATATCTCCGGTGGCATATGACAACCATCATGATTATAAAAGGGCTCGTGAAATTGCACAGGTGCGACACTGGTTTAAACTGGTTACTGGTATTTGTTTTCCTTTTTAGCCTGGACTAACGTTTTGTTACTGATGAGAATTTATGACCGAAACAAGTGCATTCGGACAGAAAAGTCGTATACAAGAATTGTTCTGTTGATTTATATTTAGTTTTTTTTCAGATTTTTTTTTCACTTTCATTTTTTCTGTGACAAGCTATAATTGTACGTGCAAAATACACAATTTATAATTACATGAAAAATGGTATTTGCTTCATGAAAATAAATGTACATACGTAATTAAATGAACAACATACTCGTAATAAAGGAGAAGTTATATTAATTGAGTACATGGTCTAGGTTTGGTAAAGAGATCTATTAACTTTGTTGTCTTGTGCAAAAACTGACAATGCGTTGATAAAATAATTCTGTGATCTGATAGGTCCACTGAGTGTGAACATTCCATGGTAAATAACTTTCATATGACCAGATGATCGAGTTATTTGCTGGCATGCAAACTCATTGCACTAACTTTGTACAAAGTAAAAACGCTCCCTGAGAGACTTTTCAGTCATAAATATATTTCGGAAAACCGAAACCGGTTCCATGCTTATATTAGTAATACGAATGCAACAAGGTATGTGAGATTGAACTGCTAGAGTTCTAAGTAAGTTTTGTTGATTTCGACAGTGTTACTTAATACTAAATCTCCTTAACCAAATAGCAGTATTTGGAAACACCCCACACACAAAAAATGAAAAATATGCTTTCATCACCTACCATGTGGAAGAACTATATCATAACTTATCTGTTCATGTAATTATTTGGACACAATGCTTGAAATTGAATAATTTAGCATAAAAGGGTTCCAAAGTAAACGATCTGTCTACCATAGATCAATTCAACTGCGTGTACGCTACATGCAAAAGATTATATGCTAGCGCACGTCGTGTGTACGGTATGCGGGCTTGTCGATATCTCCAGCCCAGCGCTTATAACGGGCCTACAGTGCCATATATATTCGATCCAAAAATAGATCGAAGTAAGTTACAAAATATCTTCGAAGCGCACGTTGGTACCTGTTGTGGTACTACAACACGTACCAACGTGCGCTTCGAAGAGATTTTGTAACACATGGTGCGTGTTGTATGTATCAGCAGTAAATCGAGCAGCCTTCGAACCCATACCTTTCACATGCATTATTTGTGTGAGTCCTGTGTATAGAACTACACAGTAAAGTATGCTATTCTAATTCCCTGGTTTCGCAGAGAGACGCGGCGAAAAAAAGGAAAGAGAGAGAGGGGGGGTGGGGGGGGGAGATATATAAAGTGAGGGTGAGGAGCGGGTGGGAATCGGGTTTAGATTTGTGTACATATGGATAGTTCTACTATGTGTAGAGAATGAACGACATGTCATCGCTTAAAACAGGTGTCTAGTATGGCACCCTG
>JBAMJV010004784.1:0-52693 GCA_037951105.1 Echinarachnius parma | reverse complement strand
TGACTATTAATTCTCATTGTACTTACTTTGTACACGGCTTGAAATTATCCCGTACACAATTTCATATCTAAACACTTCAATCGTAAATATATTTTGAACGAAATGGAAATTTGAAAAACCGAAACCGGTCACATGCTTTTATTGTTAATATGAATATGATAAGGTATGAGAGAACCACTATATAGAGTTCCAAGGAAATTTTGAGGATTTGGACAATGTTACTATAAGTCTCTTTAAACGAAGCTAATGATCAGGAAAATCATTTCGACAAAGCTTCCTTTATTCAGCTGTCTCCTTATAAATTGTTAGCTCTTTATGAGAGTGTCTTTTTCTTCTTCTTTCAATATCCTTCAGCATAATCTGTGAATTTATTTTGGTTTAAATATAATATAATATAATAAAGCCGTTTGTTATTATATACTCTGTATGTCTGTTTGTTTGATTGCAACACGAAAAGAAAAAGAAAAAAACGCTATCAGCTTTGTATCTCCAATGGCTGTTTTTTTTCTGCAAGTTCATGCACTTTGAATTATCAAGTACTAAAAAGCATGGTAAAATTGAAATCAAATGAAATGTTACAATTAGGGGACAAACAGACAAATTTAATAGCAAAAATGCTCATTGATTCCATTCTTATGAACGTGAATTCGATAAAAGTCGGTAAAGGTATAACACACCCCGAATATCAAATACTAAAAATCACGATATAGAAAGTTAGGAATTGAACGACATTTTACCATCAGGAGTTAAAACGTGAATTCGATAAAAGTCGGTAAAAGTAATACACCCAAACATCAACTACTGAAAAGCGTGGTATTCAAAGATGAAATTGAACGAAATTATACAATCAGGAGACAGATTATCACGGCAAAATTATCGTGGATTCAATTCTTTTGAACACAAATTCGATAAAACTGTATAGGCAAAAGTCGGCAATAGTAACACATCCCGAAATAAAGGAAAACATGTTATCATACATGACGCTGAAGATTGCCCAGAGATGAAGATCGTGTTCTGATGCTGATGGATGCCACCGTCTCTAGCCTCGAGGAACAAACTATAGAAAGTGTTCCGAGTGTTTGTGTGTGTATGTGTGTGTGTGTGTGTGTTCTTTTGAGCGTGTGTATAAACGTGTACACCGCAGACTAACGATAGTAAAGAACAAATAACGCAGAAACATATACCGGTACCGATTATTACCGATTTATAACTATAGTTTGTAATATAAGGGTGCAGGTTTTGGTTACTAAAATTCAGTTTGACCAAAACTGTACTCTCTTTACCAGAACTCAACTACGGTATCCCTTTAACATATTCACAACAAAACTCAAATGGCAATGAAACCATAGAAAATATGTGTTGTTTCAGATCAACAGGAAGTGGTTCAAAATGGCAATTGGGTTAAATTTCGAAGTTTTGTATTTCATTCGATTTGTTTTTACATACAATAACTATTATCAGTATTATCATCAACATCATCATCAGCATCATCATCATCATCATTATCATCATCATAAGCAGCATCATCATCATTATCATTATCATCAATCATAAGCAGCAGCAGCAGCAGCATCATCATCATCATCATCATCATCATCATCATCATCATCATCATCATCATCATCATCATCATCATCATCATCCCCATCACATCCATGATCATTACTTAGCATCATGGATAAAAACTGAAAGTAGGATGTCTTTTTTGCAAAGAATGTTGAAAAATCAGAAAACGGAAAAATAACTGTTCCGATTTTGCTCGGACATTCCATCCACGTAGACTGTGAAGCCATTGAAGAAGTAATCAAAAAGATTACGACACTATTCTCTTTGTGTCCATGTTTTGCTACGATTTCCTCAAATCCTTGTCTCGCTTAATTTTGTTGACAGATACTGAGATGTAAAAACAATCTTATAGGGATTCCTTCCTCTCCATTATAAACCGATCAAACCTATCAATCTAGCAATCTGTGCCCACATTCATTAAAGCACACTAGCTTAGTTCTATTCTAAGACTAGTTTGGAGAAGAAGAAAACTATACCAAGTAGCATTTCAGGAACTTCCAGTATTTTCATTACGTATATATGTTCAATATGTTTATGTATTAAAGGTAGTGTTGAGTATTGGTATTTCCCGAAGTGCCCCCCGATATTTTTTTGTGAGATAATGAAAAACTGACTATCAAATTCGAAAGAACATACAATTTTAATGACAGAAAACAATTTATTTGATCAAAAGCGGTTCAGAAACGGCTGAAATATCCAATACTCAACTATCCCTTTAAAGTTTGTTATTTACATTTATTTACACATGTTTTTTGGTTATAATTACTTTGGCATGTTCATATTTTCCTCGCTTTGTGTAAGATCAATTTAACTGCTCCCTGCGAACATTGAAAAGAGTGGAATTGGCGCATTATACATAAGCATTCAATACTAATATCATTATTATTATTATTATTATCATTATTATTATTATTATTATTATTAATATTATTATTATCATTATTATTATTATTATTATTATTACTGTTAATTTGGGCCCAGGAAGTTTGAGTTTCGCCGATGCTAAAATTATCTGCCCGCTTCCATTGTCAGTTGAAAGAAACTGAACACAACGTCCCCATGACACTCATTGAAATCCTCATCATCAAATATCAAATACTGATTGTATCAAACTTTTTCAACGACTTGTTTACGAAGGAACTAACGGTTTTTCATAATAGTTAGATCCAACGTTGAATCTTTGTTGAACACTGGATCCGGATGATATTATACTCTGATAAGCTCAACTTGCATCATTCAGAACGTGTAAGGACGGTTACTCATATACAAACGATACTGCAGAACACGATTGAAAGTTTCTGTGTCTTTAATTATTCTTTACCAAAGTCAAAATATGGCGTTACTAAGCCGTGCGTTTTGATGATGTACATTTCAATGAGTATGATATACAAAAATAAATTTCACTTTACGAACAAATAAAAGGGAATAATTATACCCAGTTTCAACATGAGTGATACGAAGTTAACCCATCGCCTATGGGAACCTGGTGGGTGCTGTATTATCTGTATATGGGGACTTGCACATCTATGATAGAACGTAGATTAATTTTGAAGCGGATGACGAGGAGGAGGACGTGATATTCAGCGAGTACGCCCCATTGCTCCTAGCAACCAGCTGTACGCCTGCGCCGGGTGTGGATTCAGCGAAGGCAACCGTCACGGGATTATCGAGAAGGACTGACATTGTTATTCCCGATTTACGGGAAATCTACCCGGCCTCGCATGCTGATAGCCAAGAGAAGTAAAAAAACTCATCATCGCAAATATTATTTGAAAAAGAAGAAACAATGACGACAGCTTTCATATCATGAATGCCGAGTAAGTCGATAAAAGGGAGTAATGACACGCGATAGCATGCACAAATGCAAAACATCTATTTGATAATCATACAGCAATGGAGACGTCCAATTTAACTTTATGGTACGGTTTTTGGTGACCAACCGTGTAGTGATACACTTCTGAAAAGTAAATTTCCGCAAAGAAGTTACACAATATAGTTTTATTCCAAACAGTACCCCACTGTAATGTTTGGGGGACATTCAGCGCGTCACTAACACTTGTACTTCACCTGTGACGCGTCATTAGTTTGAGTCATACATCATAACAAAATGGATTCCAACCCTGACAGTACTCTAAACAACTTGGTTGATACATTCATGGAAACATTTCCGTCAAGCAATCCAGACTCATGTTTCCCTACAGTCAAAAACAAAACAAACAAAAGTCGAGGAAGGGAACTAAACTCTGCTTGTCGAAATTGATTTTCTGTAACGGATACTTTAGATATCAATGTCGTCGCAACCCTGTCATTCCTGATATCTTTCTATCTCTCACTGCCTTTACCCTAACCCCCCCCCCCCCCCCCCCGCTCCCTCTTTGATCTCTCCCTCCCCCTCTGTATTTCTTACCTTATCCTTCTCCTTCTCTTGATTAACACGCCCCCTCTCTTTCTATCAAACTCTTTATTTAATTCTGAAACACTGAGAACTATTGGGTTGAAATGTTTGACGTTAGCCTTTAAAGTGACTAAGTCGTCGCGTTTATCAGAGCGCTTTCCACATAGCTCACAGGGAAGCGCCATGTTTGATACGCACGCCGCGCGCTCTACACTAAAAGTTGCGCGCTGCGCTGAACGCGTCCCTCTCTGGAGCTGACGACGAACCCAATTTAAAGAGACTGCTTCGTCAAATCGGCTAAAATCGGCTCAAATGTGCTAAGGACAGCGCCATATTTACATAACCAGGCGGATTCGTGCATGAGCGCACACAACTATAAAGTATTATCAAAGACTGGAGAATTAAGCGTCTTTGGCATTATCACGTTTATGTTAGCTGCGGAGTGCGCGACGTTGGTAGAACATGGCGCCTTCATGTGTGTGAGCACTTCGAAAAGCGTCATCTTGACTCGACGCTGCAGACCCTCTAAATGTATATCCTACTATACTACCTAAACTATCACTCGAAATTAATAAACGATTTATAAGTGAAGGGCAGCAGGTGTTCTTATGTTGTATGTTAGGATATCCGATATTTCCTCGATTCATATCTTAACCCGTTCAGGACTGGTCCCAAAATACTCCTACTGAGGTCTATGGAGAGAGCAGCGTTATACTAAAATCAAATCGCCTGGAATGGGTTAATTACACTACACTATCATTTCTATTGTGAAAATATTCACCTTCAAGATAATCCCGAGTTCTGGAATACAGATTCCCCTCTTTATCCCATCTGCATGATTTGAGCCTTTCCATCTCAATAATAATTTTGTATGTGGATTAACTTGCAATAAAATTCCATTCAGACATAAAATGTCCTCGAAACCATCGTTACTGCCTAGAGGCAATGTTGCTGCAAACAGCAAAACATTGTTGAAGTCACAATATGTTACCCACAAATATGGATATATTGAACAAAAGTTCGTCGGAAGTCCAATAATTTTGTAAAAATACCCTTTTTTCACAAATGGCAACATATGCTGTATAACTTTTGACATGGTACACCATGTACACACAAAAAAGAGAAAATGAACGAGTCAGGCAATGTAAGAATAACCAGTAGATTTAACTTTCTATCAAGTAACGAAATCGGTACCAAATATTGAAAAATAACAATACAGAAAATATCAACAATACGAATTTAAAGAAAACTGCGAAAAGGCGTTAAAAAAAAAAAATAATAATAATCAATTATAGGCATGCAGTCATGCTCGGGAGTTAAATGCTAGCTCAACATGTTCCTTCACAATAAAACAAATTCAAATTATAGACATATAGACATATAAGTAACGTGGTAACGCTCACTACATATAGTTGCCCACATCAGTATTCCCTCGATTGCAATATAATGGGGGTGGGGCCAAGTGACGTGGCGTGGTCCGACTGATTGGAGACACTCTCTTCGTATTTCTATATTTGGTTCGAAATGTTTACCCTTACGTTTGTTATTGTTGTTTATCAAATTATTATTATAATTGGTGTTTAGTAAAGTTTGCATGATCCCCTTTTGTATAGCTTTCAGCAAGCGGATCTAGCTACAGGGGGGAGGGGGTCGTTTGATGAGTTACTCATTTTTAAGGGGGAGGGGCCCACCTCTCAAACATGTATGCCCATCACCACGAAATTGCCCTCTCATCACCTTTTTAAACTTTTAACATTTTGCTATTGGTATTATGTAACGTGTACTTGGCAATGTTTTGTTTTTATGTATCTTGTAAACGGTTATACTGTATGTAACAAATGTGCAATTCAGCCTTTGGCTGCTTTTGTCATTTGAATGAATAAACTCTTTTTTTTTACTTTGAACTTTATTAAGGGCACATGCCTCCACCCCTTATAGCTACGCCACTGGTGGGGCAGATATTCTTCGTATCAAAATAATTGCCAATATAATATTATATATTATACACAATCATCACAAAATGTCATGAAAGGTCGAAACTGAGTTGGAAATTAGCTTGTCATCCCCGTGATCGTCACTAGATCCATGCATCAAATCCTGTTAGGCCGGTTTTCTCGTGTTTATCATAAGCTTCTTCATAATATAAACCATGCAGTTATGACACTTCTGCTAAAAGCTGTATTACTAAGTAGTGTACCACACTTCGTAAAGAATAATGATATACCCTTATTCAGATGTACGCTCAAACATAGAGGTAGGGTAGGTATGAGGAGCCCCTCATGTAAGACACACACTACAATCAACACAAATAAAAGGGGGAAATATAACCCCCCCCCCCCCCCCCCCGCCCCTCCCCCCAAACAACAAAAAGCTGCTTAAAAAACAAACATGCATCGCGAAAATCAGGGGATGCAGGAATTGTTTACCCCGGGAAGGGTCCTGCGTGTATCAATTTCGTATGCAGTATATTTTTTCAATACATTCTCTAATCTGCTAATAAGAGGGTATAAACAAACACGATAATGACAGGCTGGGACTGAAGCGTTTTATTGCTACGATGGCTTTGAGGCGCGGGTATAGATTTCAGATGAACGACGTGGTGTTGGATAGGACATGGAAGTGTATGTCCAGGGGGTGTTGCACTAAGAGTTGCAATCGATTGTAAAGATGCAATTAATTCTAAGTCAGAAAATATGCACATTTGGACCAGTCAGTTTTGCGCATTCAGTCACATGTTCTGACTTGCAGTTAGTTACAACTTTACAATATTTTGCAACTCTTTGTGACACAGGCCATTGCACAACGGGTTGCTAACGGCTGACGGGGCTGGGCCGGTGAAGAAGCGCCTCTCATCAGCCTGGCGGCAATTACGGGCGGACACTATGGACGTAGATATACAAAATTAATGTACTGTTTGTTTGTACTTCTAAATTATTTAAATCCCTAACCTCCCATTATTGCCATTATAATAATTATTATGGTCTAGCAGTAAGAATGACTATTGCGCTATTCGAGGGGATAACAATAAAACCTCTATGATGTCGAGAGAACATGATGATGGTACCGCTGCAGAAAGAGATACTATATATTGTAAGTTACAATTTATTGTAAATGTAAGTCAGACATTTTGCGTGTTTCAACCAATCAGATTTGCGCAATTTAGTCACATGATCTGACTTACAATTAATTACAACTTTACAATCGTTTGCATCTCGTGTCAATCAAAAGTGGATGAAAACGTAATGCTGACGAATGAAAATTCTGGACTGCCAAGTACAATGATAACTCTGCGTTGGATCTCAATGGTGTTATTTATAAAATGGCCAACATGAATCAACGGCCCTGTGCCAATGTTTTGACAAGCAATAACGGGACAAAAACAAACGAAGCAGCCAAGGTCAAGGTCAAGGTCAAGGTCATGGTCAAGGTCAAAGTCAAGGTCCCGCGAAAAGATGGATTGTTCATAACGGTTATAACCCATCTATTCGGTATTCTAAGTGACACTCAGGGTACAATACATGGATAATAATATAAATAATATAGATTTCCACGCCACATCATGGCATTTGTGATCCCCTCCCCCAACACCTAACCCCAACCGGCCAACCCCCACTCTCCCTGGATGCTGTATTTACACTGGTAACGCCACCGTTGTTTGGTTCCATAAGCATGCAGCGACATTTCAGTTGTCGCAAACCAGCCACTATTGTGCTCTATATGTGTGACTGTGGATAAACAGAGAGCCCAAGATGGGTAGCGGTGTTGACAGAAACATCGGGCCGACGCGCCGGGCGTGACAACACGGGGTTACCGCGGTCATCATCTTCGCCATCGCTAGGGTTACTGCTGTCTAGAATCTTACACAGGAGGGGACATTGGTTCCATTCAAACAAATAAAAACATTAATTTTAGAGTGTAATAACTAACCATAAGGAACGTAAGAGGGTAGGGAGCAACCTATAATTCCATTTGCGAGTTTAAATGAACTCGCTTAAAATTACAGCGACATTCCAGCGAAATTTTTAAGTCCGTCGTATATAGGAATTTTCGCGAGAAATGATCTTAGAAAACCACGGTTATGATAGATAGCTTGTATTTTTAACAAGATGTGATTGCAATTATGGGTTAGGCTTGGAATAAAATAGATATTATTTCACATTAACAAAGTCAGTATTTGGTATAATTATCGACTTAAACTCAAACTTCGAAATTGGGGATAAAGGCAGAAAAATTATCATCAGAAGTTACTGATAATCATGTTTATCAAATAGCTGCGTTATAAATGTATTTAGACCCATGCATGTATTGAATTTAGAACATGTGCATTTGTGTGTTTTTTAGATTTGTATGATGAATTGAATGACATGTCAATGAATATAACATTAAATATTCATTGATGTTTTCATTATTTAACTATACTATTTATGATAGTATTACATTTAGTATAGAATGCTGATGGAAATGCACATCAGCAACATTTTCACAATTTACATTGACAGTAAGGGATACATTTAACTGATATGGTAGAAATTAACCGAGTCAGTGATGAATCTTGTATACAATTATTTTGAAAATCTAATCACACTCACAAGATTAGCCATTTTATAGTAGGTCGACGGATTAACAGACCAAATGACCTTGAAAGAATGAAAACTATTGTGACCATTTATGCATGGGAATTAAATGTAAGGGTTACTTTCTCAGCACATAAGAACGTTGCTGTACATAAAAACAAAATGTGGGTGCTCTTTTGGGCATTTGGACGTTAAAATCAATAACCCGTGAAAATGTTCAAGGCATGCATGTAAGTCCATCTCTTTATGACTAGATCACAATTAGAATGTTTAAACGTGAAACCATGGTAGGTTTACTCTTTGATATTATTAAACGAGCATGATCATTATCTGAAACATTCTTCTATAAATTGTGTATAAATTATGTTGTGTTTTTGTTTGATCATATTTCACCCATTCTGTAGCATTTGTATTGCTGATTTCTGTATTGTTATTGTATGGGACCCTTTGACAATCAGCTTCTGCTGAAAGGGCCATCCAACCCGTTTGTGAACATAATAAATAAATAAAGAGAAATACAAATAAAATCCCCAGTAAGAAGCGCCAATCAATTTCGACGGTCGACAGCATGATATTATCTTATCGCAAGATGGCAGCATTGCTCTCAGTTTTTGATACAGAGAAAACGCGTAATTGTCAATTACAGGACAATCGCGATGTTCACATTACCACATACTTTGTACACAGCCTACCACGTACTCGTGAGCAGCGGATTCATATAGACTAAACCTTTCCACCTACTTTTGTCGCGTAAAAAATAAGCGGAATTAGATGTTTAACATTTAATTAGCAAACTTGTGTCTGTTTTGGGTTTTGCCTTGAAACACTCCCCGTCCTTCGGGTTTGGTTTATATAGTTGAAAGAATTGAGTTCAAGTAAGAATACGAGCAATTAAAAGTGATGAGAAGGAAAAAGGAAGATGGATTTTAAAAGACGCAATTTAAGACGGGCAAAAACAATTTTAAAAATATATAAGTTGTTAGGGCATAAATCAAAAGGAAAATTCACAAGGAGAAAGGAAGGTTATTATAACGGCTTTCTACAGTTTCACTTTGTAAATGTTTCAAAAGAGGGCGCACACATGCAGTAATGCAACAGAAATGCAATAATATATAAATACGAGTAATTCTCATGAAACACACAGGACGCGGAGACTATATAGATCAGTTTCCTTTCGGAAGATGTTCAGTCGAGAAAGATATAGGCGTCGAATTTGTGAAAGAGGTTTTTTTAAGAGTGTAAATTTCTTATTCCTACTATGATGAAAAGAAATTCCTTCACGTCGACACCCATTATGTACGGAATATATCGGCCGCCGTGGATGCATTTTTATCAAACTTAGTATATATCCTTCAGAGTTCAAAACGCTGACGTTTGGTTTGGTTAAGATTGATACATTTAAATTGAATTGAAATAATTATCATTTCACCAATTGATTGATTTATCTTTATATAGAAAAGGAGAGTTGAAGTATACAAGTAGCGTAACCAGGGTTATATCAGAGCGGTGGCGCAAAGAGAGAGAGGGAAGGGGGGCTGGTGGTAGGGCAAGGACAGTGTGATCTAAAGTATATGGTCCTTTGAATTTCTTCATCATTGTATTATCACAAGGGAAGTCGCAACGCTACAAGTTGGGAATAATCCATACAATGCAGGGTGGGTGCATTGCCTCCCCTCGCCCCCAGCTCCGCCTTTGACTTGATCCCACATACAACGCAGGGCATTACAGACTACAGAGAAAATAAACTTCTTTATGTCTTGGTGTCCAGCAAACGCCAATATCATATTTCTCGGGGCAGATTACAATTTTCCTCCTAACCGCCCCTGACTAATTTGGGTTAATACGGTTTGATCATAGGGTCCATGGTTTGATACTTTGAATTGAATAATTATCATGTCCAGGTTGCACCTTTCACAATAATATCCCAAACATCTAAAGATACAATATTCTTGTACCTCATCGAATATCACAAACACGACAGTCCATCCCATGTCCACTTGCACCTTTATATGATAATATCCCAAACATCTAAAGATACAATATTCTTGTACCTCATCAAATATCACACCCACGACAGTCCATCCCATGTCCACTTGCACCTTTATATGATAATATCCCAAACATCTAAAGATACAATATTCTTGTACCTCATCAAATATCACACCCACGACAGTCCATCCCAAGTCCACTTGCACCTTTCATGATAATATCCCAAACATCTAAAGATACAATATTCTTGTACCTCATCAAATATCACACACACGACAGTCCATCCCATGTCCACTTGCACCTTTCATGATAATATCCCAAACATCTAAAGATACACAAGATTCTTGAACCTCATCAAATATCATATCACACCCACGACAGTCCATCCCAAGTCCACTTGCACCTTTCATGATAATATCCCAAACATCTAAAGATACAATATTCTTGTACCTCATCAAATATCACACACAACGACAATCCATCCCATGTCCACTTGCACCTTTCATGATAATATCCCAAACATCTAAAGATACAATATTCTTGTATATACCTCATCAAATATCACACCCACGACAGTCCATCCCATGTCCACTTTTCTCTCACACATATTCATCTTTGTATAACCATCTTCCTCCTCTTCCCCTACAATCAGTCCATCTTGCCATCATTAATTTGTAGAGGGGGGGGGGGGGGGGGGGGGGGGTATATATCTGTTCCGTTTCACGATACAAATCAAACAAAACGTGGCTCATGAAATATGCAAAAACTCGCACCCCTTCGATATATATATTTTAAACAAAAAAACGTGGAAAACCCAGTGGGGAGCGGGTGGCGTCTGAGACCTATAACAAATGTTGGTGATTCTGATCAAACGAAGTAAAATGACCTGCGTTGGGGGTGACACGATACCATCATAAATACGCGGAGTTAGTAACGGGGAGATGGGTTTGACTTGGGAGGGCGGATCGCTATCTAAGCTAGCCTTTTGTGCCCTCATCACTTATTCACGATGGTTTAGAAGACTCTTTCCCAAGACGCTCAATTCGATAAAGTAGTTACTTCTGACACGACGCCTCTAATTCTCATCTCGGATTGCTTTCATTTTCTCTTTTCCTTGTTCATTTTCCTCCTTGGGTAAGTCATTTATAACCTGCTGCTCTTCACCATTCGTTTACATTCGTTTCCAGACTGAGACTCTCCCTCTCAAGTTATTTTCCTCCATTAACTAGATAGTTTTCTTTTTTTAAAGTGTATTTGTTCTTTTAGCATATGGCTGTAACATTAACTGTTATCATTAGCAATCATTCACACTTTACTCTCACATGTGTTATGGGTATAATCACCTTACTCCAAAATATCATGATTATCAAAAGTTTCTGTTTTATAATGTTTTTATAAAAATGAATTAAACAAAATTTAATAAAACAATGATGGTGTTGAAGGATCCATATTTTCTAAAATATATTTTAAGTTTGTAATTATTTGTAATTATACATAATAAGCATATGTATAGAAGTTACGAAAAAAAAAGATTCACAGCTAAATATTTAGGTATAGATTAATGTCCCATTGCCATTCAAGTATAATTTCATCAAATGTTATACCATCATAATTATACCGATTGCGTTTTAATGATACGTAAAATAGCACTTGTCGTATACGTATTATGCCTTTAAACTTTTTCATTTTGTTCCTGAATTTTCCACCCTTATTTGGTATTCTTGTGGCGTGAAAACACAAACCATGACCCTATAACCCTAGAACATATTTCCCGCCAATTTGTCACTTAAGGAGGTGCCGACCAATTAGTCGTCTGCGCGCACAAAGCGATCCATCGCGGTTCTTAGTCAATCCTGCAGGTAGGGCGTTCCTCCGATGACGTATGGCGGTTACCAAATTATACAAATTACAATCATTATTTCATGCGTGCCTGTCATTAACTGTTCCTATATATATAAGCTCTGTTTTATTTCACAGTCTATAAAGAATATTCATACTAGTTATTATTCCTGTCATGATTAGAAAATGGATTCGTTCGTGGGAGGATGATGGGATGGGATGGGAGCCGCGGGCATCCCGAATCCTCCATGAATTCTCGCGTTGTGCGTCTCATCGAAACATTATTCTAGCGCCGAGCTGAGCAGCGCGTGAAGCAACCCGTTGTAAAGGCTCCCCAGACTCCGCAGATGCCTTTCCGCTAAAGCATCTCCCCGTCACCAAGTCGAGAAAGAAGTCGACTCAGTTTTGTCGCTTTATTTTGTTCCTTTTTACGATCCTACGGGGAGCTGCTCCCAAACTTGGCAGGTATATGGATGGCGTGCTAATATACGAAGTTAACTAGTATTTGGAGGGTGGAATCGTTAATATTCGATAAGGGATTTGTATTTTCTTCCCGTTCTTCGAATCGGGTTCATCGAGAACAGATGGAGTTACGCGAGGCGGACAGACAGGCCAACCATTCATCCGGTCGTTCAAGGGACTTTGTCATCTGAATACTCGGAGTTAGTACCTCAACGTCTCCAGCATCATTGCGTTAATCTCAGTCTTTACAATTATACAAATGGTTATATTTGATTTTACCATTGTATCTATCTTTAGTAAAAACTATATGCGAAATTATGTTTCTAAGACAAAATTGAATAGGTTTTGAAGTTAATTCATTTCCCGTCTTAAGTTGAAAGATATTGTTCAAGTAGAGAAAACCTCCCAGATATTGACGTAAATGCGATATTATGTGCCTATATTTATGCCTGATAAATCACGACCGTCTATCTCAATGACACTTTATGGAGACCATTAATGATAGAATAGAAAGTAAACATGAAAATACAGTTTAAATAATTTTCTTTAACTTTTTCAGTTTCATTTTTGCTTTAAAAACGTAATTATAAACATGTCAAATACAGTTGATTACAAAACTAGATAAATTGTTGGAAACAGAGGGATCCTCTTAAAAGCAGAGCAATTGTCAGTGGGTATTGTAATCATACCCAGAAACCATATTTAATATTTCATACACATCTTAGCCTGATGAAACTTTTAAGAAGATTAACTATGGTGGACAGTAACTCGAGGACAACAAAAACAACACATTTTTATTGACTTTATACGTCAATGTTCCTAGTTTTTGCGACCTTTTTAACAAATATTTATATTATAATCGGAAGGCATACCTTCCAACCATTTGTTACACTTTCACTCCATTGTGCTCTATATTCACTCTATGGAAAAGTGGTTATTACTTATTAGTGGTGATTTTTAAACTGACTTGGAACAGATTTGTTTGAATAATGAATGAATGCGTCTTCAAGGGGTAATTGAAAGAATTACAAACTGTTCCTACACGCTACGTTATGGGTCAAACACTTCTTTAGGCAAAGCACGCTCCACTTACCAGAGAGCACCATCAAACCACATAGTGAGTAATCCTTACAGACAACTAGTGTAAGTAGTGCACAAGGCGTTGCGAGCGTCTTTGTTCAAAAAAAGGCAAGAAAAAGACGACCAAAAATAGGAGGATGGGAATTGGGGGAAAGAAGAAAAAAAGCAGAGAGAATCGTAATATTTGCGGATGGTATCACAAACATTTGCAATCCAGCCCACTCTATTGATGAAACTGACCCCCAGAGCCACCCGTCCCGTCCGTAGGGATGATGGGATGGTATCGGGCGTAAAAAAGACATGCATTAGGGTAGTACTGTCTCCCCCGCGGGTCAGTTCTAATTTCTCTTCCCCTGCCCTGGGTGACACCAACAATACTCTCTTACACACCCACCCATCCATCTAACATTAAAGGCATCTAGCAACAATAAATTTGTCTAAATCGACCAAACGCACTTGCAAATATAGTGGTTCTTCTCACCTTACTGTTTTATTTTTAGTCTTACTAATAAAAGTACAAAGCCGGCTTTGTTTTTTTTCTTCTCTAAATTTCAGCTTTGTTATTTAGATATTTATGACTAAATACAAAACAAAAAGTGAGGATAATTTAAACTTGTGTATGAAGCTATGGCAATCAGTCAGCAAATAGTACTTTGCATTCTCGCTCATTACTTGGCCATAAGACATTCATTAATCGGGAAACTTCTCCACATCACTCAATAGACATATCCGAATACAGTAATACATATCTCTTCTACCATTTATCTTTTTTTTTTGCAAAATTGGAAACAAAGGTAAGAGAGCTCTTTAATTTGTATAACCTCTCTAGATTCTCACCAACCCATCCATCCATCCATTCTACCGTCCACGCACCCCTCTCAATTATCCATCCATCCCACCCATACCCGCCCATTCATCCATTGTCCGCGAATCAAGAAAGTGATACGTCCGTTTTTGGTACGAGAAATACAGTGGAATACACGATGTCAAATATTTCCATATCAGTCCCTCATGACAATAAATTACCATCGTTAATTTGGGGGCAATTATCTCTTTCTCGACTATAATGGTTTGCATTAAATCGAAATCTAACTTTACACATATACACGACAATTAAAAAAAAGGCAATATCACGAAGTAAATACAACTATAGACAAACGTGTGCGCATGAATATATGCATACAAAATTCCCCTTCAATGACTTCATCGTATTGTTGTGTTTATGAATAATGATATATAGATAATAACGTGAAAAAGGCAGAAGACATCCATGAAATAGTAAGCAAAAATTACGTCAATAACATGTATATTAATAAACTCACAGTTCGCACGGACAAAACAAACACACAGGCACGAATACATGGCCCACAAAGAAACAACATTATTGTTCATAATGTCCACTATCTAAACATTGAAAATGTTGACATCATTATGATTAAGTGTCTGGTCCAATTATATCGCCCGCCACATAGCAAGCCTTTACGTAAAATGCTAACTTTTTAGTTTAGTACACCTTTTCTACATACATATCTATATTATCTTTCAACATCTTTACCAATGGAATATGTACCACGTTACATTCTTTACACGGTGTGTCTTTATTTTTGGACAATGCGCAGGCGTGAGTTAGGACAAATGTGTACTCATTGTGCTGTCAAAAAAGGGATTGCATTGTTCTGCATGGGTGTGGTAACATGGCGGATCCACAGCATCACTGTGGTCAGTCAATTACGTATCCAACTTCTTTATTGAGATCTGTGATAGTACCAAGCGCGATCCATCGCTATCTTTTCTGAACCAAAGACGCTTCTAAACGCAACGCGGACCAGATTATTTTGTTGACGCTACGTACGTTGTTAAAAGCATAAATCGCCCCAAGGTACAGCAAAAGTTTGGTATCGTCCACACATAAACGAACAGTTTTTTTTTTCAAATATATTTCGTGAAAGGAGGTTATGTGCGCAAAACGTAAATACTGACCAATAAAAAATGATAAAATAATGCTTTAAGCTTCTTCTTAATAACTCAATGGGTACAGCACCGGTTTGACAATCGGGAGGTCACAGATTCGAACCCCGCGCTGGAGCCTAATTATAATGAACATTATAAGTAGGTATGTCATATCACTAATAGGCCCTAGGAACTATAGTTCCATCAAGTACACCAAAATAAATTCCTGTACCATAATGTGATTCCTTTAAAGTGAAATTCCACTCCCAAAATCCTTTTCCATTGCTAAAAAGACCATTTAACACTGCCCATGGGCATCCCAGTCACTAATGATCATTTCTCACAAGATCCAGAAGATTGCACAACAAACCTCCTCCTCAATCTAGCGAACCGCTACTGTGGGGATCTACATATTTGAACGAGACCGCCAGATTGGTGACGTACCATGCGAGCTGGCTAGGCAGATATTCCGATTGGTCAATTATACTTCGTCAAGTATTGTTGTTCACACTAATATATATATTTATTATTGTATCACCAATATTGAGTGTTTATATTGCCAACAATTTAATATAGATTGGACATAATTATTTGCATGAACAACATGTAATATAATATTGTAAAATAACAAATATGTTAGACCAAAGTTGTACATTTCCAAATTGGCAATTTTGCAATCAGCTGTGAGCCTATTGAATTCGCTTTCGATCGATCGCGTAAATTGTATAGCATATAGCGCATCCTAAATAAAATCCCGTGTTTGGCATGTAGTAACTCCATCTGCCACTATAACTGGCCTAAATAATTCTAATTCTTATATCTTCCGATTGCTATGTTTATTTGCAAAGTTTATAGACTCGATTCTTCGTATGAGCAGTTCTCGCAAGTGTGGTTGGAAACAATTCGGCGTGAACAAACGACATTATTTCTGTCATATTTGTGGGTCCTTGAGCCAAATTTCTCTGATCTGAGCACAGCTACCCATTCTGCACATCTTTTCCGATCCTCCAATGGAGGCGGAATGCTAAAATAGTTTTTCCTCCTCGTCCTAGAAGAATTCAAAACAACATTTTTGAGTGTAATAAAATGGCAGATGAGCGAAAGTGCCAGCTCGCATGTGACGTCACATAATCGATATTATCGGTCAAAAATGTAGTATCGCTAATGCCCCATGTGCGTATTTTAAATATGGCGGAGGTTCGATTGACGATACTCAAACTAGTGTCCTTTGGCTTTCACTATCTCAATCGTTCAGCCAAACGTGTAGATATGGTAATTTGTGATAATATACTAGCATTCTAATGGATCTAAATTATTATGGGGGCGAAATACCCCTTTAAAAGAAAGTTGGGTGTCTAAGAGGAATAACAAACCGGCGACAAAGATGGAGGGAATTTAAGTGCTATCCTTTACGGAGAGAGTCACATTTTTTTTTGAAGGAGTCTACTAACTGTACTGACATATTATGCACAAACTGACAGAGGGTATAAGATAAAAATTTGTATTTATTTTATCTCATAATTATGTCCTTAAGTAATGTGTAAAAATGCTTCAAACGAAAACAAGTGGAACGTGTTATATGCTAACCTATTGCCATAAATTTGTTCACAATATAAATAATCATCGGGATTTTTTTCTTCAAATTAAATCATCAATACCTCAATAAGAAAGAGAACAATTTCGAAAGCCAAAAATTGGTTTTCTATTTCTCTTAGCAAGCAAAAAACAACCAGGTATGAATTAAAAAACAATATATACTGGGTCCCTTTAACGCTAGCCAATCAATTACAGTTTGATATTTATTATAAGATGAATAACTGACATTACTTAGAATCGGTGTCCTCTTCTCATGCTGTATTTGACTCGACTACAAACATTTTGAAGTACAAGAACGGATGCAAATCAGACTAGAAAATAACGATTTAGAAAACACACATTATCTGTATAATGTCGTTGTACTAAATGCGTCACCGTTTGTCTACGTGGAGGTGTATTCAAATTTATATAATATTGTGTTTAAATGAGTTATCGCCATTAACTCCACTCCTGTCACCATAATTGGAGCACATTATTATTCTCTTTGAATAATACTTTATATAATAAAAACATAAAGTGATTCGAATAAGACTCTCACTCTTTCGCCGTCTTCGTTCATTTCTTTTCATTTTTCCATCGGATGGAAGATATATATGATTCACTAACTGTCAACTAAGAAATATAAATACTCTAATGCTAATTCTTCCAATGTTGGAACGCGCTGCTTTGGGGGTATATCGGATCAAATGTTTGTAATTCGGAGAAATAATAGCTTTTAAATCGGTCAAGATGGGTTACCCGGCATCAACAGATCATTTTCAATGAGTAAACGCCGTAGAGAGGAAAGGTGCCCCGCGGCAATATGTGAGCTTGCGTGGCGTAAACTGCGAATTCTAGCAACACTCCACATGAACAACAACGTAAGGTTAGAAGTTGATGTTATATAAATGAACATGTCACTTCAGCATTTCCGCAGCTCTGGTTCGCTACAGTTCTTACATTTTTACATAATCTCTGAGTAATTTCTACTCGTCAAACGAAATCTTGCCGTCACATCGTAGCAGAGAAAGTCACATCATTATGACTAATATTCAACTTCAATTATCTTTTGATCAAGAACTCAAGGACGAAATACCAAATTCGTTTTGATCTTAACGGGATTTACCTGTCACATTCGAAATACAAGATGAAATTTACAAAATACATCTATACTTTATAATTTTAAAAAATACCACAAATTGAGCAAAAATATAGAACAAAGATTAGTCTGCGCATGGCAGATATTATAATGCGGAAAATAAACTGATAATTGCAGTTCCTGCACGCCGTCATCCTTGCCACCGACTGTAATGCATCAATTATTTTATCGTTGATGTCCCTTGTACTTTTAGTGAACAATTGCAGATTACCTTTTTTATTACCATGTAATGAATGCGTTCCTGTCGTGTGCTTAATTTAAAATTGAACGCTAATATCATACCAAATCAACATTAGAAGTAACGCAAGAAAAGTTGTTTAACATGGCATGCCTCGCATATATTATAGCATTTAAGATAATACAGAAAGTTTTGTCTATAAACCTATACATTAATAGATTTCCCCTAAACAAAGATCCATTTGTTGTCTTCATTTACTTGCAATGGTAAAAATACTGATATAAAGATATGAGTAAAGAACGCTTTCCTATTGCCGGTGATACTACACATCCTCTCATGTATACACTAGTTTCAATACAAAACTCTTTGTATAAACACTAACAACAGCATTAACAACACTGAAAGTAGACTGACAAACTTGAAGTACAAGCTATCAAGAAGAGATGCTGTTTTATCTCAAAACACGACAACACTTTCCGCTGCAACCACTTTCTATAATTTTGTACCCCCTAGTCACTCCCCACCATCAACATGTTCTAGTGATCATCAGTAGGGCCTTTAGTTGGCAACCATAAATATTGGACCCAATCTCCAAACAGATTTGTCTCAGCGTGACGGGTTTAGTAAATATCACGACTACATGTCCCGCTAGAGGAAGCAAGATATCAACAAGAAAAAGAAGAGGGGAGAAATATTGGAATGACAAGAGAGAGAATTAATATTTAGCTGCTTAACATCTATAGAGTGTTTGGGTTGTTTGTGGGTATGAGAGGGGAGCTTACAGAACTCGTCAGTGCGCGCGAAAAGAGAAACACCTGCATGTACGAAATTCCGCCACAAATGGGATTTGGGGGGTGTTTCACAGAGATCATAATGTTGAACTTAAAATTATGGAAAGCCATAATTTGCTATGTAAATTGTATACATTATTTTTGTTAAAATTTCACGTTAAATTTTGTTTACAAGCATTGCTATTTTCTTTTATCAAGGAGACTTAATATTCTTGATGTCAAATTCATTAAAAGTCTCGAACATGTGCATTTTGCTCTTGAATCTGTTTTCATTCCAAGGCTACAAGTGGCTTTCCATAACCAAATAGGTCCAACCTAAATTAAAGTTCAACTATCTTTGTGAAACACCGCCCCCCCCCCCCCACCCCCCCCCCCATGGATTTTTACAAATAAGATGTTGCGGTCTACCCGGACGTGTCGCCGGAAGTAACTTCTCCCGCTTTCAAATTATAATGTCACTGAGTTATTCAACTCAATTTAAAAGATACACGTAAACATAGACATAAGTCCTACGTCAGCAATATAAAAATCTTTATATGCGTGACATTGTCACTTGTCACGTGATATTGTCACTTGTGAATTGATATTGTCACTCGGGAGATCCGAGTTCAAACCCGGAGTATGCCCATCGCGTTTGTCCTTCAGCAAGACAATTAATCCACATTGCTGCTCTCTACCCAGGTGTATAAATTGGGACCCGGTAGGAGGTGAAAGCCTTTATATGTGAACGATCTTCTCAATGCACATGGGCCGCTTGAATGGAATGCTCCACAGGAGTGGAGATGGTGCACACAATGTGTGCTGGTTTGTATTGATTCATATGACCGGGGTTATAATATAATTGCAAAGCGCTTAGAGATGATCATCAATCATATTAGGCGCTATATAAATCGAGTATATTATTCATTATTATTCTTATTCTTCTTTTCCTTCATCTTAAAATTGGTTCATTTTCCCGTTCTTCTCAGAAGTAACCGTCACATCTCTTTCAGGGTTTCGTGTCATTGCAACATGCAAGGAACTATAGCCCACTTCAATGGCACTAAAGAACCTTTACACAGAAGGAGGATCGTGCAAAATACAGGGTAGGCCTACTCAAGCAAAACAAATCATATCCGAATTGTATCATCTTTATAGCGAACAAAGTTCAGAACTTCATTCTGTAAAAAGGTTCCGAACTTCTTCAGTCAGCTAAACGGCTCAAAATTAATTTCATTTTGCCTCCAAACGAAACTATTACATCGACTTGTCATCGTACGACTTAAGTGCATTAGAAATCATAGAAAATGTTGTGCATGCGATAACCTGGTGACTACAACGTATTTTCCTTTCTGCCCGTATCGACTCGCGGTCTTCTGTCACCGTCGCCTTATTTCGTTAAAATGCTTATCAGCCTTATGGACACGATACAAAAACATTGTGTTGACGTATTCCATGTGCATAAACGATGCTCCAGATCTGGCTCTTAATCCCCATCCATATTGCTCATCCAATTTAGAATCAACACTGAGAACCCAGAGGTGAAGCAACGGGGTAAGGGGGCAATTACCCCTCCCCTCTCTCTGTTAGAGTTCATGTCCATCACACTCTCTGGTTAAGGAATATTAAATAAAACAGAACATAGGAAACTAAGCAGAAATGTATTGAAGAAATACGCAAAGGTTGATTGGATGGTCAGTTATTTGTTTTTTACGGACTCGTTCAATTATTATTAAGTATTATTCCGTCAGGGACCGCCTTCTGCATCACCATCCGAGAGACGCAGCCTAGGTTTGAACCGGGCTGATTTGTTTGCGAAGATCGGGACACTGACCACTAGGCCCGAACGCCTCTACATCACAATGAGCAAATAATTAAATTGGGCTTCGCCGGGAATCGAACCCGAGACCTCCTGATCGCAAGACCATGTTTGCCCCTCTCACGGCTGATCCCTGACTATGCTACTGGAGAAGCCCGTTTGAATGCAGAGAAACAATCAGGGTAATAACTGGTACGCGGGAACAGACGCGATGGAACCGTTTGATTCCATCGGGGAAGCAAGGATGTTCCATTGTGTGTAGTCCCGAACGTAAACATCGCCGTCCTGACAGGTGTTGACGAGTTACAGATATAATAATATACAGTACATGCAAGATACTGAACAAAAGAACAGTCAAAAGAAAAGGAAAATTGTAACATAAAAGTTAAACTGGGATTGAGTTTAGTTTCTTTTTTGTTCACTCTTCTTCAAAATTAACTGGACTACTAATCCTTGCTTCGGGTAGGTTCTTTTATTTTAGCTCTTACAATTCCATAAGTGACGAAAGAACATTTTGGTATTACTAGCATAGTTCCAAGTGTTTCATAGTTTGCAAACGATAAAGAAATTGGTAACAAATAATTGAAATATTTCACCTTGAAAAAGTTCAATATATATTAGCATGATTATATACTTGTTATTCTCCATAGCAGTTGCTAGAAAGAACATTCTTGTTCGGTTGTTTTATATAACTATTTTCTTTTATTCCAATCCATTACTGTATTTATCCAGAAAATACACAGTCAAGTAGACGTTCTTTAAGAGACTGCAACATCACAAATTATTGAGAATTTAAGCATACCGAGTATTATAAATTGGTTCTCTTCTAAAAACATGCAGGGATATATCTCTTGTAGTAATTAAGCTAATTATAATAATAATAATTATTATTAAACACCTTAACAGGTTAAAGGAGGATAATGCTTGGTGTGAACACTTCACAGCTGGACCATCAATACTGATATGACATTCACAGCTAGTTGTTATGGTATTCACAGCTAGACTGTCAGTATAATATTGTGGCATTAGCTAGACTGTAAACTACTGTTATGGTATCCGCAGATAAACCAGCAATATTATTATGGTATCAATCCAAGAGTGTGGTCTCCCCGATATCCCCGGTAATCTAAACGAATGTGACCTCTGAGTGAAGGGGCTAAAGCACTTCTGGTGAATGGGTAACTTGCTGATAGACCACATCCATTTGGTCTTCTCCATTTTGGTCTACTAAGAAAATCAAAATTTAGGGGCTTGGGATCACGGGTGTAGATTAGGATAAGGATTAGGGGTTTGATATAGGGTTATGGTTAGGTTTTGGGGTTGCAGTTCATGTTTGCGGTTTGGGAAATAGAAGTTTCAGGCACCATGTTGTAGACCTAAATGAGCTGTAGACCAAATGGGTGCAGACCACGCGGACATGAAGCGGTGGATGCACGCGACGAGATGGCGCGCGCTCGGACGCGATGACAGGTGCTCATACCTGCGCATCATCTGCAGGATCGCTAACAAGCTCATTAGGCGAGAATTAGAGCACGGTGTGTATCTGGGTTAAGGGCTGATTACGGCGATAAACAGACCATGCAGGGGGTGGGGACCCCACATAACAGCCTAAGGAGGTTAATGTTTGGCATGTGCTCATCCTTAAACATAGATAGATGACTCGACCATAATACATTCCATCGATTTCAAGCGGTAATTACAGGGTTTATCGCTTTCCTCGTATGTCATAGCAGAAATGAATGTCTTTAAAGGGTTAGTCCACATCCACATTGCCTGAAAATAATTTTAAATTCTATTACGGGATAGATAGAGAACGTAAAATATTGATGGGTTGTCATAATTATTTAAACATGTTAAAAGAGATTCGATTCAAGTCGAGCAATCATCAAGATCATAGTTAATCCCAATGAAGAGTTCATTCTTGCTGCGCCACGCGGTCGCCCTTCGACAAGTTCATGATATCCGAACGCTATCCAAACGATAACATAATACCAGCACGTCATTACGGGTTAATACCCCCAATTGCCACTGTTCAAGAACGTTAATGCGAAAACTATATCCCTAGTGTGAGTTGATTTGTTTGTCCACCGTGGTAAAAGGATCCCCGTGAAATTTACTCGACCGATTTTATTCCGGCGCGTCAGAAGGAAAGTACGAGCCCGTGGTCAGTGCGCTCTAACCACCGAAGTTTAATAATGAACTATAGAACAATAATGCCCTTTACTATGCACGGAGCGGTGTGTCGCCGCTGCGACGATTGCATGAGCGCTTACGCGGCCATTTTGTTTAGCATTTTCGGATGCACAGAACGCCCAATAATCTCCCTTGTCATGTAATTTCAAAGATATTTAAAAACAATTATATCCATATCATAATTTCTGAAACTGCCAAGTTCGGGAATGCAGGACTAATCATTAATAGGCTACGCTTTCTCCGATGTTTCGAGTGCTAAACAAAATGGCCGCTTGTGCGCTCAACCGTATCATAGAATGTATACGCGCTCTGGCGACACTTCGCTCTGCATAGGAACTGGATCTAGTTCATAGTACACTTCCGTGGCTCCAACTCTTCGAGCCTAAACGAACAACCGCGCTGTCTTCCTAAGATGTGAACACACTGTTCAAACATTTCTCTTGTCTATGTAATCTACTTCAAACGATACCTTATTGGGCTGTCGCACATAGGGGTGTTATGTTTTGATAGCGGTGCAAAGAGTTGTTTCGCATGTTTGCGACATCTCAAGTACTTTATTGCTCGGAGAACCGTGTATTTTGTATAGGTTCTTCGTAAGTATAGGTCTATACCCTACAAGCAGGAAGTTCGTATTTGCGTTTGAATAGCTGCAAACAGAACGGCCTAGTCACACTGCACCGTGTTTCCTATCCGTTTGACATCCGAAAGGCACAAGCAGATACTGTACTGGCAGGAAACGAAATGATGCAGACCAAGTCCGGAATGGACTAGTAGGATATTTTTAGTTCGGCTCCGTTTCCGATGTCTCCTCGTTCGACTGTGGCCATTTCGTTGCTTGATACTGACCGTTTCGCCACATTTTGGTCGGATAGGAAACGGAGGAGAAACAATGCATTGGGACTAGCCATAACGGAGTCCAAGCCAAGACACGTGCATTCATGAGTTTAGTAATTGAAGTGTAATTCGAGATTCTACAAAACATTCTTATTCCTATCATAAAAAACTTTGCTATATACAACTGTCAAAAACATTTTGGAAACACCATAATATACAAATAGGTATTCATCATCTATTCTGCGGTATAGTAACATAATTACACAAAGGCTTCGAATCACTTTTTAGGCGCGTAACTAACATCACAACCACAACATTGCATACATAAAACTGATTCTAACATGATCAATTCAACACTTTCAAGAAACATCGAGAAAATTGAACATTCAGCTGTGCACTAGTTTGGGGAAATGATTTTTTTTTAGGAATCCGAGCGTTTGTTTTTTCGAGAAAAAAACTCACATGATTATGACTCGGGAGATATCATTCACATCAAAATTTTTTGAACGGTCATGAGTTTAGGAAATCATTGGAAATTTGACAACTCAAGTCTCTTCGATCACTCCAATTGGAAAATAATGTTGTACATTATACAGTATAATTATCAATGGATATTTAAATCTAAAATCTTCACATCTTCATTCTCACTCCCATCATCTTCGCTCGTAATATTGTATCTTTCTCACATCTTGACGATGACGCGATTTAAAAGCTTGCAATCTAGATCCGGTAAATATTGTTTGTTTTCTTCATTGATACGAGTGTAGGGGCCTCTGGGGTCGGTTTAACTTGCGCAATATGTAGGCCTATTAAGAGAAATACGGAATAAAAACAAGAGCTCGTGAGATAATCAGAGTGTTTGAGACACATGCCCTTCGGTCAGCCTCTCTGTCCGTATCGATTACACCTCCTTTCTAATAACCCAATACCACTGTTTGACTATTTGACGTGTCCAAGTGAACAACGATGCCGTAAGCGAACAGGAACAAAAAGAAGGGGACGGAGATAATCGTCATTATTCGGTCTGTCAACCGATTCAATTGCTCGAGTGGACAAAACGCAATCAAAACTAATAGTTCCAATAATGTAACGAGATCAAACGCGAGCGACCACTATTGCAGCGTTTGTCATCGACGTAGAAAGCAAAGCAAATACGGTATTTTCACTATTATACCCATCGAGAATAACTCTGCGGGCGCGTCCGTAAACAGGCGAAAGTGTCGCGCTCGCTACAACGGCGCTCGTTTTCGGCCCCACAGGAATGTAAATTAAAACCAAAGCGTTGTCGAAAGACGCGCCCCAGTTTGCCAACATGGATGGGAGAATGACTGCGGGCGGAGTTCGTGTGTGTGTGTTTGTTCGAAAGTGTCCGGACGCCCCCCAAGAGTAAGGATCCGGCCTTTAGAAGATCCCCGACCGCCCTACCACGAGTTGACGGGGGTAAATAGCTGGGATCTCATTAAAGCGATGATCTCACTGGTCACAAGTGGGAAGACACACACACACACGGCTCGGTCCCTTTGGGGTGTAAACACGCCAACTTACTGTGACAATACTTTGTATAAAGAATCCATGTTATCCAACAAACCAATCGAATAAAGCATTCTGTTTTATCTCACTTTCCAAGATCTCATGAGCCCTATGACCATGATAGCGCGTATCATTGCTGAAAGCGGTGAGTGGCGCTGTCAATTACGGTATAGCGCGGGAAATCATCATTTTCCTAAGCCATTTTTATACTTAATCATTATATAGGATCAGAAGAATACACTTTCTTACGTATTCTCTCTTCCATAATATCGATTGTCTCTTCCATATTGTCACTATCATTTAAAAGGAAAATTAAGGTCCAACTCATTTCAAATGATTTGTTAGCGTAACTAAATAATTCATAACTTTGCAAACGTTCGCTTGACAATATTGTCTTGTGCAAGGTGGGCCACTTGTTAACTTACTCATATTAAGAATCTCCGAACCCCGGATATTCCACGCTAAGATTCCGAAACTAGAACAATCGAAAGAAATGAAATAGTGAAACTGTTGTTTTTGTAAAGAGGGGTAGGGACTGTCTCACTATCAAGAGAGGCAAAAGGAAAACGTTTGATGTTTATAGAATCGACTGCAACATGCTATTTTTGTGTCAACTTCAGGGTCACCCCGGTCATGCTATTATGACTGTAACCCAAGCAATTTTCCATTTATCCACTCGTATCGAAAGTGAGGCTTAATATTTCCTTTGGGGAACTGCCGACCCTCATGGAGATCGACAATTCTAAAGCGCTCACCGCGCGCTAAAAGAACCCTTAACTCTCACCACCCCAAAAAATATTGTACAGTCTGATAATGTATATGCATTTCGGTCGAATTATTGACAACTTTGGCAGTGAAGGGGCTCTACATATCAAAATTCATGCGATGAATCACGGGAAGATTGAAGATGGGCTCGAGTATTTGCTCCAAGCCAAAGATGATGAAGTCTGGAATAAGCCGCACGGGCGATGGGGGCGGGCATCCAGTAAGACGGTATTTACGAAAGCTATCATTGCCACAGAGTCGTAGACCTTTGAGACGCACCTAACGACGTTAACCCTTCAAATTACATAGGCACATCGTGTGTGCTGTACTTGAACTGGAGTTTAATTACAAGATGGTAGTGAGATGGTTTATTTAACGAAATATACAAATAGGCTAAAGCTGAAACCAACTTATTATTGTGGACGGCTTTGGAGGATTGCCATTGACTGAGCCGCAGTTATAAGGTTACATAATACCGACTCCGGTCAGTCACAGGTTTTTTTGTAAACAATTCTTCGGATGAGGAAGAGAAGGGCGCTAAGTCACTTCTTGTACTTTGGAGATAATCATGTTTGAAGATGGGGAGCCCTGTAGAAACCATATTACGCTCTCTTTAATTTTCGATATGTATTTCAAAAATTTGAAATAATTATAGGAACATTTGGCATCGCAATAGAGAAGGCCCCTACCTATACAAGGTGGTAAGCAGAACTCATTTTAGCAAAAAATCAAGTTAACGCCCATCTCACTCTCATCCGATGAATTTTCAACTTCCTTAAATAAATCAAAATATAATAATAGGCAATTGGTTCAGCTGTTACATTAAAGTAAATATGCACTTGTAATGGTCAAATAAATAATAAATTGGCTGTGTGCTTAGATAAGCGTCTGGGGCCATATTATAATAGATAAAGCAGTTTCAACAGTATTTTTATTTTTCATTTAGATCTTTCATATCCAATAAAGTGGTCATCTCATAGAAACATTTGTCACCTCCCATACAAACATACTCAAACATGTCAATTGCATACGAAGCATGAACTTGGAGAAGGAACATTTGATCTCATTTTGAATCCTTAGAGTGGCGAGACAGGAGGAAACATTTCAAACAAAGTTTTCAATTAGAGTTTTAAACTTTAACACAAGCAACTCTTTCGTCACATCGGGACAAGATGAAATGGCATGACAGCAGACGAGTACCACTGTGGAATTTCTAAATTAGTTTTAAGAAAGATACGTAAAAGGGGAGAAGAAAGAGGACCGTAAACAAACACAAAGCCCGCCATTAGATAAGAACACGACCGGCACTCGTATATCATTAAAGTTGGAGAGCACGGATTGAGGTTTTAGGCACGTAATGCCCATTCGGGTTGGCGGCTAGAGAACTTTACCAATTATTATTAGCCCCCCATTCATCCGCAACTTTAATGGGACACCGCGAGCTAGCCAAATTGTTGATACGATATTACCCATAAATCCACCGAGGTCAAGACAATGTCAGACGAGCAGAGAATGAAGGGTGGGGGTTGGGGGGGGGGGGGGGGCAGGGGAGCAAAGGGGGAATGAACAGATAAAGGGAGGGGCCAATGGAATGTTTGAAACAAAAGGCGAATCTCGCCACCCTCACCCGTACTCCTTACCCAAATGAAACATTGTTAGTATGCTCGTACAACATGACCGCCACGGAATATAATATGTAAATTAAGCCATTTTAATTAGAAAACTAAAATGACATCAATCTATTTAGTTTTGTCCAAAAATATTTTGAAATCCCCATTATATGCTGCCTTAGCAATGCCAAAGTTTTGTTTGTTCATGTAGACTTGGTACAAAGCAATGTCGTAGAATTTACCTTTTTTGCTGTGTTTGATAAGAAAATAAGAACTATTACTTAGCAATAATTTACAGAAAATCATTCAGGTATCATAATTTCGAGTTAGATATGATACAAAATCATTATTTAAATTGAGAGTGGCATTATAACAAAACAACTACCTCACAATACGAAATGTCGTTCAAATGCGCTAATGGGACCCCCAAAATTAATGTCTATCAAAACGTGGATCGGAATGGATGGGTCGACTGTCCGAGTTGTCTTCTCATCTTTACACTGATATTCTTTCCGGTCATCGTCTCCGCATCTCCCGGAGTCGTCGGCCGTCTTTCGTTTCATCCTCAATATTTTCCCTCCCTAATCCTCGACACATGCGAAAGGCATTATGCCCCCGGGGTGCTGGGGCTGCTAATCCCCGCTCCTAGGCGCTATTTTCGTCCTGGGGTTTTGAAATGCATCTCCCAAAAGTAGGCGGCCGATTTAAAGTCGCTAAATCCCAGCTAAAATTGTTGGCTCACCTGGAGAGGCGCTCTCCGGCCACTGAACATGCGGGCAGCCAAGGGGAGGAGAGGCAATCAAACAAACATACCAAAAGGATCAAAAGGAAGCTGGAATCTAAATTATAACAGACATGTCACCCCGAACATCATTTGATAAGATATTTCTGCGATTATCTGGATTTTTCTTAGACGATAAGATGTTGTCTTTTGTTATACAAAAATAGTTTAACACATCGAATTAAAGTCACACGTGCCTTCAGTATACTTTGATATTTAAAAAAATAAAAAAATATGCAAAGCTCAATCATTGATATACATGCACCTAGCAAGCATTTTAAGTGGACAAAATATTGTCGAGTACTTATTATGATACATTCTAATTTGGCATTCGAATGTATTATACTACGAAACAAGTATATTGAAAGATATGTGATACGAGAGTGGTATTAAAGGGATAGTTGCGTTTTGGTAAAGGGAGTAATATACAGTTTTGGTCAAACTGAATTTTAGTAACTAAAACCTGCACGATTACATTACAAACTAACAGTTATAGCTCCACCATGCTCGTAAGGACTACTAAATTACAAATGACTAAGTATAAAGCCTGTTATAATAATCGAATAATTCTGGGCCCCAGATTTATTCCGATCGGATTTATTGATATTTCAGCCATTTCTGAACCGATTTTGATCATATGAAGTTTATTCTGTAATTAAAATTGTAAGCTCTTTTCAAATGTTACACTCAGTTTTTCATTATCTCACAAAATAATGATTTCGGGCAGCGCCCTCTTTACCAAAATTGAACTAAACCTTTAAAGGGGTAGTTCAGTTTTGGTAGAGAGGGCGCTGCACATCACAATTTTTTTGTGAGGTAATGAAAAACTGAGTGTCGAAATTGAGAGAACATGCAATTTTAATGGCAGAATAAACTTTATTTGGTCAAAATCGGTCCAGAAACGGCTGAAATATCAATAAATATATCTGATCTTATAATTATTTGGGGCCCAAATAATTAGATGAATTTTCAAAAAAATTAAAAAATGCATACACTTTTTCAAAGATTTTCAAAAGCGTTGTTTAAATAGTTGTTGATGATCTCTCTATTTAATCATGATTTCAATAAAAACATCACATGCATAATTTTGTATGAAAAATGGTTAAAACCAATGCCTTTTAAGAG
This sequence comes from Echinarachnius parma, assembly GCA_037951105.1. Classification (NCBI taxonomy): domain Eukaryota; kingdom Metazoa; phylum Echinodermata; class Echinoidea; order Clypeasteroida; family Echinarachniidae; genus Echinarachnius; species Echinarachnius parma. The sequence goes on along the minus strand of JBAMJV010004784.1, from coordinate 22,499 downwards.
AGCGCCCTCTTGTGTTTTAATGGCTCTTTTTTAATGATAATGGGCTTTTTAATTAGTCGTTTGTAATTTTGTATACCTTTCGAGCATGGTGGAGTTATAACTATTAGTTTATAATGTTACTGTCGAGGTTTGGTTACTAAAGTTCAGCCTTACCAAAACTGTACTACCCCTTTAACATACATGATATAATCATTTACAGTAAATTGTTTTAATCAGATGGAGATATGAACATGGTTTCGCAACTATAGTGATGTTTATGGTTTCATTTGCCCCACTTTGCATTATTAAACTATCATTAATGTTGTTTCTTTAATTTGTTGTCATAATAACAATAACATAATTGTTTAAAGTTACATTGCCGTGAACAAAGTTGTAGGTGTGCTTTGGTATATAAGAGCCCTATATTCACAATGGCTTTTGAAAGGGAAAATAATATGTGTATAATGTAAAGTCCTGCATAGAAGGTGCACTGCACTATATGCATTTGTATTGGCTCGAATCTAACTGTAGCCGTGAAAGCGAAGAAGCGGTAAAATGCAGAGTACATAAACCAAAAGACTAATATAACCGGTAAGTGATATCATAGCCATTATGATTGGTGTATGATTGCGTGATCCATGGGGCATACTCAGGGGTTTGTCTAGAGGGCGGCCGCGAAGATATGAGAAGGTTGAAGGAGAACAAGCACTTTCTGGAAATGTTTTGTTATTGTTTGTGCTAGTTTCAATTCCGTGTGACAGTAACTTGTGTCTATTCATATGTATGCATACATTTATTTATGTATTATTATCAGAGGGAGGCTAACGCGCGAATCGCCTCCAGTTTCCCACATATTTCTATAATTCCATTTTAAAGTAATGTTTATTTTCACGTTGGCCTACGTCGTAAAGTAACAGAATGCATTGTGCCAAAATGCAGGTGTATTGCGATGTTTGATCATCTCTTTTATTTTCAAGCCATTTAGAACTAAATTGACAATGATTGGAGGATATTTCAACCCCTTGGACCCCTGGCTGCCTCCATTGGCCTTCAGTCCATGTAGCATTTCACTCTCGGCTGACAGATGATGGCCGATCTTCCCTGCTAAAACATGTTTTTGGTGTCGGGGGCCGTGTGTTTTCTTGGCTCAAGTCAGTGATCAAACATCAACATCGCAATGTGTACACAGGACTCTCTCAAAGATTACGCCGTGTTATTCCGAGACCAAACCCGAAAGCCTGGGGCTGGAAAAATCCCGGGGATTCGAATCGGGAGGGAGTCACAAACGGGGGCGGGGGCGGCGATAGGACCAGAGATGGAAAAGGCACAAAGAAGATACCGTAGCGGACAATGTGGGTAATGAGAACGAACCAACGACGGGTCCTATAGCTAAAGCCCCCTCGTACTCGCCAAATGGATTTCGGAAAGTCCATCGGCAGGATCCTGCTGGCATCTTGGTAAACATCTTACGAAAACAATTACGAGTGCATTGATCGTGCGCTTGTGAGGCGACAGCTACGTCATAATTATGAACCTTAGCAGTCGTCCTTGACGCTTTTAGAGAGTGCGCAGAAAAAATGGGGTCGCAGAATGTGCAGAGCCCGATGTCTTTCTTGTCAATATTTTTGTTTGGGACCAAACCATATCGAGTTTCTTCAGCAAAAAACACAGACCTAATCACCAAAGCGCGTGCGGAGAAAATCCTTGCTGAGGTGGTCGCAATAATTATTTTCGCATAACGTGTGGGACGGCGAAGCTCCGGAATCCGTGTACAAACAGTCGGAAAGCACTGGGAGAGGCCGGTGTGATCTTACCAATGTACTTTGAAGAGGCTATCCGTTTGTGAAGTCAGACCGAAAAGTACAACCGTCCTTTACGGAGAACAAAAGGAAACTTGTATAAACGTGTAAATGCAGCAGAAAATATACCGATATATATATCAAATATATCAATACAACTTTGGACAACGGCTATCAAACTAACTACAATTATGTGAAAACGTTATGGTTAGAGGACGATGATTTCAACTTAATCCTCTGTGGAATATAGAAGTAAACAGAGAAACCGCGGGCAAACACACTGTTGCGATCACACGCACGCCCACAAACACACACATATCACACGTGCGCGTGATTGACCCAATAAACATATCGAAGAAGGATGAAAATTAAATTTCATTTCAATACAATTAAGTCCCTTTCTTCGTAAACAGTTTTCTTATCCATCGATTCCCTCGCGACGCAACCGAAAGCCATCATCTCCAAACTATGTGTGGTTCGCGTCCCACGGTAATATGTTTCCTTTGAAGATGGGGTGTTTACGCACACACGGTTGTTAGCATACCCCCGATACTTTGTTTGGACGAAGGGGATTCTTCATTTTAAACATTTATTTGAGTCGACACAGTTGGTGAGATAGCACTGTCAACACCACAATTCAGCTTCTCGTCTGTGTCTGTCGCGCTCTAGTTTGGTCACCTCAAACTTCTTTCCCTAACATTCCAGAAATCGTGTCAAGTTTATCTTTCGCCTTCTCATATCGTTCTCTCGCTCGTCAAGTCGGATTAGGTTCGCTTTGTCGTGCCTTTGTGCAAAGTTATGGTATCCCGTGTAAACATTTGGTTGGCGATTTATACAATTTCGACTCTGTTTGGAATACAGACACTGGGATGGAGGTGTGAAAGACGCGACAGAAAGGAGGGCAAGCCGACCTTATTGCGATTGCCAATGTCATCTATAGAGGCGATGTAATATAGGGAATAGAAACTATCTTGGGAATACTGTATCTATAGAGGGCGGGCACAGCGCATATCCTCGGCGATTATAATGAAACCCTCACCGTCACTCGATCTGCGAGTGACCAAACGGCTCAAGTTGAATGGAAATGACCCGATTTAATCACAAAGAAAGTGGCTGGTCACTGGTCAGTCGCACTGGACACACTCGATATCTCTAATATCAATGGTATTGACTCGGGTAAATAATTGAACACTTGACAACTGAAGCTGAAATTATCACGACAGGCTGAGGTTTTTTTCTTCTTTCTCAGAATACATTGTAATTGTAATTGTAATTTATATGAAGTGTATACATCAAAATTACCTTATACGTTTCGGGAATGATGTATAACCGAAGTGACAGTTAAATTTGCACATAACTATTAATTAACTCACTGTCTGGAAATGTCTTAGATTCTCATCGAGATAATTAAACAGATATTCAGTACAGTATTACATCACTAGTATACCTTGAAGTAATTCTAATTTCTACCAAAAATATACAATAGTAAAACATTATTCTCTAGTACCACACGTTTCCACGTAATGCGCTGATCTCTATTTCATTTGGAGAGAAAACATTTATTACGGGATTCGATAATAAGTTAAAGATCATTCGTCATTAAAAGTTTGTCCCTAGAAGGACACGGAACAAGATAAATGGAACTGGAAACGCGATTTAGCAGAAATTTGGCGCCACGCTAAACCTCCGCGATGCGCAACCCAAACCTGTGGTGTCATCTTAGAATCTCGCATTATTAGTGAGTTGTGATTTAAATGCAAATGTTTCACTCCGTGCTCCCATCTATCCGCCGAATCTTGCCAACACAATTACAACGCCTCGCCAATGTTCAGGGCCACTAGGCTCGCTTCTCCAGTCACTCTTGTCGTGCGGACACAGGTGTTGGCCTTGCACGCCGATAGACACATCATTAGCACGCCCAGAAGCTATTAAACAGACAGCCTTGAAGTGAGCCCACGAAGAGCTGCTTTGCGGGCGACTTGGGTAACCTCAACAGATTGCTGCTGATGGGGAGGTATCTATCCCATGCTAGTGTTACCGAGTTTACTTCGGCTGTCAACAAAATGTTCGCCTATCGTGATCGAATCTGTGCGAGGCCAGGTGATAGCCGCGGTCTATCGCCAAGTTATAAAATGTTATTTTGAGTCTTGATTCGATTTTAAAACACGAAGGGATGACGAAGGCATACCAACGAGTTGATCAGAGTGTGATCTGCCAGTATTGATTAAATGGTGTTCAACATTAAGCAATTCCCCCGCTCCCGGAAGAAAACGGCAAGCTTAGAAAAGATATACCCACAATTTACACCCCTGTGATGAGATTATGACATTCAAAGTATCAACATGATACAAATATATAGAAATAGCATCTTACAGTTTGAAAACCTTAGCAGATCCCAACTGCCAAACTGTTACCTTATTTAAAATAATATAATACTTTATGAGATCGGCGAAATCTACATTGATCATACTGTATTTGGTTTAACTACAGACAATTATTTCATGTTTTGCTCATCAATATTGATAATCACATGCACAAACAAACAAACACACGCACGCACACGCAAACACGCACACGGACACACACATGTACACATGCAAACACACGTGATGACCACTAATTTTATTTTGCTGGCCCTACAGTTTGGAACAGCTTGCCAGCTGATTTAAGATTGTCTCCAACATTAAATATTTTTAAAAGAAATTTGAAGACGTAATCATTTTTGCTGTAGGTTATTGGAGAGGTTGTAAACCGCATCGATCAGGGTTTTTTTTCATTGGAAATGCGCTCTATAAAAATTAATTATTATTGATTAATCATCAGAAAGCTTTCAGGGCCATTTTATTTTTGGAAGCAATTTCATTTATTTGTTACTCTCAGTAATCAATTAATAAGAACATGGATTAGGATCTCTACTTCCTTCATAACAAAAACCAAAACAACAATCGTAAATGCCTTTCAAAAACATGTACAGCGTTTACCCGTTTTCTTTTTTCTATTTTTAAAACACTTTTTCCCGTGTTTTTTGGCACAAATTACATCCTTTTTTCAAACATCCTCTTTTCAAAATGTTCGTGGTATATACGAGAACTACAAATCGTCTCATGATCGAATGACTGTAACAGAGCCGTCCCTCGAACATATCTCTGGTTTCTCATAATATTTGCATTTAAATATACAACTGCCAATCATGTGCGATTTCCAAGTCAAAAGGCTCGTATCGGTCCAATCATGAACACGATACGTCCATTTCTTTGATAGCGATAAATGTGTTTCTGGAGAAGGGCCTGTATCTGTACATATTTTACATACATGTTGGTTGTAGTGGTAAACAACACAGGATGCGTACTCCAATAAATGCTGCTAGATCTTTCATCAAGATATTGAAATCGCATTTCAAATAAAAACAAATAAAATACGCATATCTAAATGTGGGATGCATCTTTGATGATTTGGGTTGTTTAGCCTCTAAAGAAGATTCTGCTACGATCGAAAATGTATAGGCCCCATATTGACTCTCATTTTATCACACAGGCATTATTATAGTAGCAGTTTTCAGCAGTTTTTTGCATCAATTATGTAATTAAGTAATTTAATAAATCATATTTCATTCCAAACAGTCTCCAAATAGTTTCAAACTATCTGTAATAATTATTGTTTTACAACAAGAATGAACCACAATACAAATTTTAAAAAGACGAGTTATTACAGAACATAAAACTTTGCCGATTTAAAAAAAAATCACTTGAAGATTTCACGCTTCTCTTGTACCTTGTTGTTTTGCTTATGGTAACAGAAGAATGAAATGGGCTTTGATTTTTCAAATGTCTGCCTAGTTATGGAGATATGTAAGACTGAAGTCATAACCGTTCCAGAATGCTTATCGATTGTAGTCCAAATCAATAGGCAGTAGGAGCTAAAATCTGACATCTATTTTCAACTCATTTTCACTTGGTAAACATGTTTGGGTTTTTTTTCGATAGAAATTTCACACATCATTCGGAAGAATCTTACGATGATATTGGTATATAATTGAATATCAAATATCACCTTTGGCAAAAACGTATGAAGTAAATGGATCACTTTAATCATCTATCAATGTATCTCATCAATGTCTCCTTCACTTAACGCTGCAAGGGTAGCATAACATTCATATATAGGCTGCTGATGACAGCATCGGGGACAAGTGAATCGTGACTTGTTTAGTTTGCAATCAACCGCGATATAATATCCATTGTTATATTGATGGAGAAGTCTGCACAACTTTCAGAACCTTTTTAACACCAGGGCCCCCCGTTGCAGAACGGGAAGCCATCGATTGTAAAGTTGCAATTAATTGTAAGTCAGATCATGTGACTAAATGCGCAAATCTGATTGGTTCAATTGCGAATATTTTCTGACTTGCAATTAATTGCAACTTTACAATGATTTCAACTCTTCCTTACAGCTCTAATAAATACTCTTAATTTTCTCCCTCTAACCTACATTTCACAAACAGTGCTCTTTTTCTCATTTTATAAAAAAAAGATTACACTCTCTTTATTTATTCACTATTGTATATTTTGTCCTAACATTGATTTTAAAGACTGGTACATCTCGCTTACCTACTCTTACAGTCTTAACTAATTTAAGCAAAGATATTCTCATTTTCAAGTACTGACGTGACACAACTTTAGGATTGTTTCTTTTGATTTGGTCATTAATACTGATACTGCGCCACTACTCCACCCCCACAGGCCCCAAAACCAACCCCGTCCCGAGAATGCAAAGCTTATTAAAACTTCTTAATATTCCTGTTTTGTATTGTGTTTTTTTGTTTTACTTTTGATAATTAATCCCTGCTGCCTCCACTCTGTCACCCGTCTTATACCACCGTGACTATACAATCAAGATTGGCTATAACCCAAGTGGCAATCTTATGCTTATTAATTAGCCATTATCATTCGTTCTTTTTGGTGAACATGTGATGATAAAAATGTTCCTGCCACCTCCCACCCCTCCCCCATTCTCTCACCTTTCTCTTGACGCACCCCACCCAGGTAAAACTCTCAAGTGACAATATGCCAATTATTCTTCTTTTGGATTCATGTATTTTCTTTGATGAACCACCTCCCCACACTCCCCTCTATTACCTGTCTCCCACCCCACCACACCCTGGTTGAACTCCGAGTGCCGATTGAGGCATTATTAGTCCCTGAGTATGGTAACATCTGCTACAAATGCTGCTAGCTTGTTTGAGCAACTTCCTCAGCTTGCCGTTTGTCCCCCCCCCCCCCTCCCCATTATCCCCTCCCCAGGCCCCACTACCTGTCTCCCCCACCCCACCCTGACCCCTCCCTATCCTGGCTGGACCCCAAGTGCCGATTGAGGCATCATTAGTACCCAAGTATGATAACATCTATAGCAAAATGGTCTTGCATTCATGTATTTTCTTTGATGAACCACCTCCCCACACTCCCCTCTATTACCGGTCTCCCATCCCACCCCGACCCCACCCCCCCCCCCCCCCCCCCCCCCCCGCTGGACCCCAAGTGCCGATTGAGGCATCATTAGTCCCGAGTATGGCAACATCTGCTACAAATGGTGTGAGCTTGTTTGAGTAACCTCCGCAACTAGTTTGCTTGCTGGCCTGCTTTCAACACCACCGTGTGGCCCGTCTTGGGATTTCATGGTGTGCGGTCCATAATATGAAACAGGCGATACTGTCCTGGTACAGACTGTCCCAAGAAATGTTTCAGGGGATAACATCCTGTTAAAGATTGTCCCCAAAGTTATGTAATATGGAATAATGTTGTCCTAAAATATGTTGCAGGAAATAATGACTATAGTGTAGACAGCCTGGCTGCTACCAGCAACAAGTACAGTCACATGGAATATTAATGTCTAGGTAAATATTGTTCAAACTGAAACTAAAACTGTAAAATGTTATGGGAAATACTGTCCGCAGTGAAGACTGTACCCATAATGATGCAGGTAGTAGTGTCTATCTTTAATACAATTATTCTCAACCATGAAGACTGCCCTGTCCATGTATATTAGCTCAGCAATTCAAACTTAATAGAATATGGTTTATTTGCTCAATAAATACACCCAAAGTCTCAAGAATTGTACCAAAAGTCCCCAAAGTGTTTCTCTTTGACACAGCATTTCCTTGCCATAAAATGAGATTCCATGTGTGTTGCACAAAGCCATTATAACTCCCTGAAGTCCCATCAATTGCATCCAAATGGGTGTTGCCGGTTTGTTTCTATGTCAGAAAGTGTGTCAGGATTCATCTATCAATTCATTGTTACTAAATTTCCAAGCACTCAATAGATATATATTTTAAACAAATACAGTGTTCTTACTACAAATTCATAATTAGAAATGAAAGTGAAAATCTGCCACAATTTTCTAAAGGACATTTCATTTGATGACAACATGAAGTGGACTGTTGGGCAAGTGACAGATTATAGCAACTAACTTTATTTATAATTTTGTTTTACATTTAAATAATTATGTCTAAATGACAGTCAAGCATTTTTGTTAGCATATATCTAGAATTTTAATCATGTATACTTGAAAAAGTGTATACATATTGAGACAATATCCACTGGATAGGACATTATTCCTCCAGACTCTCTTTTAACCACTGCCATGTAAGATGTGTCTCATGCAGACTAGACTTGCTGACTGGCTATTGATACTCTACAACAAGTATTATGATACTCCACCACTGAACTGAAACCATTGATAGGCAGTATTAGCGCTTAGAGGCTGTTCTGCATTAGGCGCTATATAAGTGCGATATATTATTATTATTATTAGTATTCATTCTATCACTACACAAAAAGGTGAAGGTGAAATGACCACTTGACTACAAGCTTGAATGCACCTAGTATGATACGGTGTCCTATAAGCAAACACTTATTGCCTCACCACAATAAAAAAAAAACACAAGATGCAAATGAAAGTGAAAATTATACGAGCAGCTGCATGAACTCATACAAAATATATCTGTTGTAAACATTTCTTCAAGTATTTGCACATTTTTTTTTTTTACAAATCAACGTTCTTGTTAACCATTCCAAAAAAGAAGCCTCTTCCCAGCTCAAAAAACTTGCATGAAATGACTCAGGACACTTATTTTCTTTAGGAATGATGTGAAAATGATGCTCAGAGTTGACTGTCATATCCAACTTTCAATTTTAAGACATGATTTCCTATGTAAATTTGCATATTTGGTAATACAAGCCATACAGTAATACAACAAATATTGACATAATATACTCATTTTTGTTTTTGGTAGTGTTGTTGTTGTTGTTGTTGTTGTTGTTGTATTTTCACAAATAAGAACAAGTATATTGACTCACAATATGTACATTTACACATGAAGCCAGCCAGTCAATAGACCTGTTTATTGTTCAAAATTATTCACATTCCTTTTCTGATTCGATTACCCGTTCCTAAAAAAAAAACAATTCAATACCTGCAATCCACCTTGCATGCATTTGTGTTGATATGTCAGGCAAACATCATACAGGCTTTCAGGTTGCTAGGAGTAACCTATGTTTATATGATTAGCAGGTTGATCTATCCAACTTCAACATTTGATCATGGCACTGCCTACCAGGGTTTCAGTTCAGTGGGATACAAACAGCACAGGTGAGCTGGGATTATCGAACTATTCTTCAAGTTACCGTCATGAAACTAAATGGACTAAATCCATTGTAGACAGCCATCTGTCAAGAGCTTAGGACTAATGTTGACATTTTATTGAGCGTTGTATGCTCAAGTATATATATAATTACAAGTGATCAGTTTCCAATGACGTGCTTGCATCGGCGTAGATTCGCACAAATAGTCTTTGTTCAGAGGGGGAGGGGTTAATGCATATATCATTCCTCCTTGAACTACGCCAAAGTGGATTGTTATGTAATCACACATTACTTCAGGGGGCGAAACTCGTACCAGTATTAAATCTTGATGATAATGATATAGAAAGAAACACAAATCAGCATTATGAGTTACCTGTGATACATTTAAATAAATGGAACTCACAAGCTTTCACAGAATAATAATAATAATAATATACTCGATTTATATAGCGCCTAATATGATTGATAAACATCTCTAAGCGCTTTACAATGATAATATTACCCCCGGTCATAGGATACAATGCAAACCAGCACACATTGTGTTCACCATCTCCACTCCCTGGGGAGCATTCCTTCCAAGCGGCTCATGGGCATTGAGAAGATCTTCAACCTGACCTCTGGAGGAGAATCATCATCATGAGCGTGTGTGTGTGTGTTTGTGTGCATGTGTGTGTGTGTGTGTGATTTCATTTGTTTTTACGTTATTACTTTATTAAATTCCAACAACTTAAAATGCAATTCCATACTCTGCAAATCTACTATTATTATAATTCTTACTATTGCTTATTGCAAACATAATAATGCCTCCGGCCACTTCGTTGCTGAGGCGTAAAAACTGCTACTTGATTCAAAGTACCCTTCTGATAAAAAAAAAAAATAGAGAAAGCAGTTCTTCTGCTACCATCCTTGCCATTTATATGAAGCCTTTCAAAGAGAATCCTTTCTGTAGTTTATATCAATAGTGATGTCATTAAAAAGATAATTGTTTACAACCAATGTGGTTCATTTTGGTTATTAAGCCAACCCTTCGATTATTCATACGAAAGGAGAAGCATTACAAGTTGTTTTTGTTTTTGTTATATGCATATACCGTGTGTCTCAAAAAAAAACTATACACTTTTGAAATGGCTGCCAAATAAAAAATATATAATTCTGGGGGGAAAGGTTTATTTGTATGGAAAGCTCATAAACTCAACTTTCATATGACACCAAAAAGTCCGAAAATAATTCATGCTTGGGTGAGCACTGCTCACTTTTGTAAAGGGTATGGAAATTAGGTTGCGCAGGAATGGGCCTTCCAATTTGTGAGAGGAAAGTGCTTTGGAGCTTACGGAATTGAGGATGATATGAAAAATGTATGATCAATTGTGATGAGTTTGGGTTTGCTGAGTGAAATTTGTGGTTTATGGGATTAACATTTTATGCATGAGTGAACAGGAATTGCATTTATTATTGTAGCCAACATCTGTGACATTCCTTTTTTCAACAAACCGTATTTGAATAATCAATTTACATAATCCCAATCTGGTTATTAAGTAAATCAATGAGATGTTCAACTAATCTTACAATAACTGAAATGTGGGGTGAAAGTTTTTATTCAAAGTCACAGATGTAAAAAATAACAGTTTGTAACATGGAAATTGCAACATGTACCATCACCCCATCCTGACTCCCATGAACACACCACTAAGTCTACCAGGGAAAGTTACAATGCTACAATTTAAAAAATGCAATTCCTGTTCACTTATGCATAAAAGTTTGGTTTAATAAACCATAAAATTCACTCAGCAAACCCAAACTGATCGCAATTGATCATGAATTTATCATATCACCCTCAATTTTGTAAGCTCCAAAGGACTTACCTCTCACAAATAGGAAGGCTAATTCCTGCGCAACCTAATTTTCACACCCTTTACAAAAGTGAGCAGTGCTCACCCAAGCATGAATTATTTTCGGACTTTTTGGTGTCATATGAAAGTTGAGTCCATAAGCTATCCATACATATAAACCTTTTCCCCCAGAATCATATATTTTTTATTCGGCAGCCATTTCAAAAGTGTATAGTTTTTTTTTGAGACACACAGTATGCATTAACACAAGCTGCAACTGTAATTACAGCAATAACCACATTGCTTTATGTATTGTATCCATTTAAATATTAAGGATTTACTTCTCATAATACATTATCTACCAAAAATACCACATCACATTGGTATTACACTCTATAGATCTATGAGAAAATTGAAGAACAAAAACGCTGGATGTAGGTTAACAGATAACCGGCTGTTTTTAGTGACAGGTATTAAAGGGATCTAGTAACTTTGTTGAGATGTGCAAAAACTGATGAATGGTTGATGCAATGTATACTGTTGTTATCTCATATGTCCTCAGGGTATTGTGTGAACATTTCAGGTCAAATGGACAATGTATGGCCAAGTAATGAGCGAAAATGCAAAGTGATATTGGGTGATATTCACCAACTCACTGCATTCACTTTGTACAGGGATGAAAATCTCGCCCGGAGATTTTCTTATCTAAATACTTCAATCATACATATCTTTGTAATGAAAGGGAAATTTGAAAAACCGAAAGCTGTCCCATGATTTTATTGTTAATACGAATACAACAAGGTATAAAGGAACCGCTAGAATTACAATTTTATTTTGAGGATTTGGACAATGTTACTAAGTCCCTTTAAACCATTTTTGGAAATAAGCAAAATTCTACAGCACAAGTTGATTTGCTTATCATGTGACACTTGAATAGTGAACTTATACTGAATAGGAGCTATCTATGGTGAATAAAAGTGAATACAATGCCTCGGTCAGCCAGATATTGAACGGTTCTTTTGAGCGCGCCAAATGTGGTAACTCGACCGGTCCATAAAAAAATCTTGTAAATGGTAATTTAGAAAAATCGACATAATCCACAAGATCTTCAAGATGGGTACAGAGAATGTCAAAGGATCAAAGAAACTGCTCTCAGCCAAGATGCCTCCACTTACCTGAAATCAGAACTGTAGGCTACCTTGTATCAAGTGATAATTCTTTAATAGCTTTATACTTAAGATAAAATAATGTTATATATGATCTAATGGACATATGTGACCAAACACCACAAAATGACCATTAACCCTATCTTAACTGGGGGGGGGGGGGGGGGGGTCAATTTGACCCCCCCCTCGACTTTTTGCGCGATAATTCCGCAACGCGCGCAGATATTGCCACTCTAATCACTGCAATTATTTAATTTTGGGCTAAAAATGGTTGGATAATGGTCAATAATTTATTCCATTGAAAAAAACAATAAAAAACATAAGTCGAAAAAACAAAGAAATACATAAGAAATTCAAAAAACAAAGAAATACATAAAGAAATGTTTTTTTTTTTGAAAACCTGTTAATTAAGTCATAAAGAATAATCATGCACAAAATTAGCATATTCTGAGCATAATTTAGTGATTTACAGACAAAAAGAGGATTTCTGCATAAATTAGCATACTTTGCATATTTAACATTTAACATTTAACGAAAACATGAACGCGTCGCTAATACTTCAATGTACCTCCATGCAAAATTTTGCGTGAAACGGACAATCGGTCTTCGAGATCTTAGGGGGGGGTCAAATTGACCCCCCCCCCCCCCCCCCCAGTAAAAACCTGGTCTGAAATAGCCCAGTGAGAATAGGGTTAAGTCACTGTGGTAGTTTCTCTTCTATTAGCTAAAATCAGGTGTTTTTTAAAAATGAGATTAGGTATTTTAAATTACATTCTGTGAAATTTTGAGCATCGGAAATCATGTTTAAATATGATTTTTCACTGAATAAAAAATGATTAGATTACAGCACTTGAATGAACGCCGATCTTTGATGCGGCCCATTTTCCCCCTTGTTTTATAATTGCTTCAGCCAAGTTCCAAATCTTTGGTGCTCATTTTGAGAGGGTTTGCTTAGTCCAAATATGACTCATTATATACCATTTTAAAGGGTAATGACTTCTACTTTAATATCATGTGAAAATCAGCACAATAATTTTCCCCAACTAATTGATAGTTTTGTGGTGAAGGGTCACAAATAATGTTATACATGATGAGAAGATTCTCCTTGAATTTCTTCACATAAATGGCAAGGACGGTAGTAGAGGTACTACTCAAAGCTCTGTTTTCTCCATTTTACTTCACCAATTTGTTGGCAATATAATTATATTCATTCATGTTCCTTTTGAAATTATGTTCATTAACTGTAGACCAGGATATTGACACAGCAGTAACATGAAATGTTTTAATGATAATTAACAAAAATGTACTGCAATTGTTTAGAAAGTATGTATTTTAATTTTGCAGTTCATGTGTAATTCGGCTGTGAAACTGTGAATCGTGAAATTAATAAATCAATCTATCTATCTATCTATCTATCTATCTATCTATCTATCTATATACATATATTAAGCAAATAATTACCGTTGGTGAAGGCGATGGGACAATCTATCACTTCCGAGGCGAGCTGGATGTAGCTATCTTTCCGAAGCGAAGCTGAGGAAAGATAGCGTATACATTCAGATCGCCGAGGAAGTGATAGTTTGCCATCGCCTGAAACCAAAAGGTGATTATTTGCTTTATATTCCACATCGAACTTAGATCTAGTCTAGTAGTACTAATACAAAGCAGGCCTACCCCTAGCTAGTCTACTCTAAGTACTCTAATGCCTGGCGCAGACAGAGCCGACTCGACTGGTTCACATCGAACTTAGATCTAGTCTAGTAGTACTACTACTGTACTAGTAGTCTAACTTCTAAGCAGGCCTACCCCTAGTCTACTCTAAGTCTAAGTACTCAGAATGCCCGGCGCAGACAGAGCCGACTCGACTGGTTGTCATTCCGATCGGCTCAGTTTTCAGTGCCTCGCGACACACATTTTGCCAGTCGAGAGACAGTCGGATGCCAGTTGGGGCCGATTCAACACGATAAATCTGCTCCGACCGACCAGGCCCAACTCTAGCCTGATTAAAGCCAGTCGGATCGGGTCGAGTCGGCTCTGTCTGCGCCGGGCTTAAGTCTAACTTCTAAGTCTAAGTACTGTTACTACTACTACTAGGATTGATCTACTTACCAACAATGACTTGTTATTCCAATTTCGGTAACAGGGTAATTCCAAAAGCTAAAACGCGAAATGTAAACTCCAAAAAAACAGTTCAAAAGTCAACAAACGCGAAAATAGAGTCTCCCCAACACTTGGTCTAGCGCTTTCAAGTCCACGTCAGACAATTCGTTAAAAAGTATGCTTCCAGCATCGCAATAATCTCGGAACACTTTCAGGCTGAACTTAAGTTGTCGCTTTGTATTTTTACTTTCACTCTCCAGTAAAAACGTGTCCATTTCATCCTCATCCAAAAGCTCAAACCTTATGTTTGTGGCCGCCATTTTATTTTTAGTAGAGTACACAGAACGAGCATGCAAACAGTGTATGTACGATACTGTACAACAGGGTAGGGGCGTCGATCTGTTCGGAAAACACAATGCAATTGTTCACAAACAATGCTCGCCCCGGCCAATGCATTGTGTTTTCCGAACAGCTGATCGACGCCTCTGATGTACAGTGCATAGTGTATGCAGTGTACTACGTATACCGTATGCACAACGTATACCGTATGCACAACGAAATTTGTAATTCGCGCGCATAGAGTTATCGCGCTACTTATTGGTATTCAATTCAATGCAACCGCGGAGTGTAGATAGTACTTTTTATCTAGTGAGTGCAACGCACTTTCACCCAAGATATCTACAGAGTGTAACGATGGGCGAAACTATATTTCATCACATGATTAACTTTTGACCAATCGTAGAGCAAGATTCTTAGTATGTGGAATATAAATATATATATCTATCTTTCTATCTTTCTATCTATCTATCTATCTAGCTATCTATCTATCTATCTAAATTAGAAGGATACTTTGAATCAAGTAGCATTGTTTGTTACAATAAGCAATAATGAGAATGAATTATAGGGCCCCATGGAAAACAGTGCCAGATCACTGATGGGTTCACCCTGTTTCAACATTATGATGAAATAAATACTCAGTTGATCATCCAAAAATGTTGGTAGACATGATGCAGAAATAATAAGAAAAATAATAAGAAAAATGAAGATATCAAGTTGCTTTTTTCTAGGGGTGGTCAGACATTATAGAGAAACTCCAGTAGATGCAAATCCACTTTTTGTAATGCCAAACTTACCTTTAATCTCATGACATCCATTGGTTTGTTATCCCTGTTGAATAGTGATTTGTCCCATAGTAATCCCTAAATGGAGGAGAAGTAATATTGGTAATTAAACAGTTTTTTATATTAACACATTCAGGACTGGTCCTGAAAATACTTGGACTTAGATCTATGGAGAATACATGTTATAGCAAAATCAATCAGTCATGAACAGGTTCAAACTGTTTTCTTTTTCTTTCTTTTTTTTTTGTTGGGGCGGGGGGGGGTTGTGATTAAATCGTGACACATCGCAGACACTCACAAACCATTGAACCATCAAACTGCATTCTCAATATGCACCCAAAAAACACACAAAAATGATAGCAAAAGATACAAAATCGGGAGGACAAATTTGAGTTAACGAAAAGTCAAGGACACAAACATTTTATTCTCAACTTCCTCACCTATCGATAGTATCCTGTAACCTTAGTCTTAATCAATGGCCTATAACTATACCTTACTGTGAAAAAGGTTGTACAATTCATCTGTTAGAAGTCTTCCATATGGGAAACAAGAAAAGTGGCCACCGTAGACAGGTGACCTCTATAGACAGATTCTATTAAACATTGTACAGTCGAACCTGTGTATAGTGACCACCCAACGTAAACAAGAAAAGTGGCCACTGTAGACAGGTGACCTCTATAGACAGGTTCCACAACATTGCATTTCTCTTCAGCTCACTTTTGGTGGCAACTATAGGCAGGTTAGCAGCTATAGACAGGTGGCCACTAAGACAGGTTTGGTTGTACCTTTGAAATGGTCTATATCTATAGCTCGCTGTAAAAACTCAAAGCATACACCACTCACCTGTAAGAAGTCTTCCAGTTTTGCTGATTGGATGCTTCCCTTGACCTGGAATGTTACCGTGGTTACGCCTGGATCTAGATGACCTTTGGATGAGGGGTCAGAGTTCAGTCCTTTCTGCTCTAATAACTGGTACCCACTGCAGTAGTAAAAACAACATTGAATCATCACTGGAAATTTCATTTGTCATACACTTAGCATTACAGGATCAAAATATTTCATATCATACAACTTCAATGCATGTAAATGTTGGATTCAACAGGCGGGACGAAACCTGTTTGACTTTTTGTAGCCATTTAGTGCTAACTAGTACAAGGCAATGATATTTTGGGGGTGTTGCAAGCAAGAATTTGCTAACTCATAAACTTTATGAATCTATGGGATACCAAGTTCCATATGCAATGGGTTTAAAGTTTTACATAAAATTTGAAACAGTTATGGAACTCCTACGTAGGTAATACACACACTTTGTTATGGCATTTTCTCACTGCACTGTTTCTCTTTCCAATTCCTATGCTACCAAAATGTGGCGAAACGCATAGCAAATTTTGAAGTTCCATCACGTTGTGTTTCACAATGAAAAAGAGCCGAAATAAGAAGTATCCTACTAATCCATTCTGAATTTGGTCCACACCATTTTGTTTCCTGCTAGTACCTTCCGGATAACACACAGATAGGAGGTGGAAGGGGAAACGGTGCAGTGGGACTAGGTCATTAGATTGACAATAGCATCAATATATTACAAATCTATTTGTTTATGTATTGCCTTATATTGGTATTATCAATACTTTTGAAAATGTGTTTGTTATTGGCATTTTTAAGTAATATGTATTTGTGAACCCAAGAAAATTATCTATTTCAGACAATTAAATGAAATCTTGAATATTCTTCAGCTCTAAGGCACTAGCACTTACCCAATTGCCCGGAACAAGTAAAAATGGATGTTGGGCAAGTAAAATTTCATAAATGGACTAGTTTGGTTGCCTGATCGGGAAACTAATTTTTCTGTTTGACTATGAAAGTAGAATGTAATTACTTACACCGAGTAAATCTCATCTAGAAGCAGGCAAGTCAATTATCTGTTTGGGCAAGTAAAATGTCAACATTTTATGATTTTAAGCAGAAAATCAAGTTACGTGTGGAGGCTTGTCTAAAGGCTTACCTGATATCACTTTGGGAATCATATGCATGGAGATCTAGAATGAGATCCAGGTCAATCCTGTCAGTAGAGAAGGGTGAAACAAAAATGATTCACATGTATAAATATTATAGTGTGATACTCTATCAAATAATGTAAACACCATTAACTAATATAAAACTCAAAGGCCCAAATTCTCATCTGTGGCTCAACTTGAGCTCGGCTTTAAAAGACAAAGACTACCGGTAACACTATGCACCAGTAGACCTATTGTGTAGTTGCTATGGTCCCTGGAGATATTCTAATAGTTTCCTTTCATTATCCAGTCAATCCCTTGAGTTATGATTATAGGCAGCAGGACAAGTGGCCCTTTGAAATTCAGTCATAGTATAGTCTGTCATCAGCCAAATTGCGTCCTGGATCATCCTGGACATTGTATTGCTGGTGACCTGTTTTACTATGACTGAATTTCAAAGGGCCCATTGTCCTGATGGCTTTAAGCAGAAGCAAGGGATTGACTGGATAATGAAATGAAACCATTATAATATATCCAGGGACCATAGCAACTACACAATAGGTCTGCTGGCGCAAAGTGTTACCTGTATTGTCTTTATCTTTTTAGGCCAAGCTCAAGTTGAGCCACTGATGAGAATTCGGGCCATTATGTCCAAATGAAATCCTGTATTAACCCTTGTGATATGCAATTGTTACGCTACTTAAATTCCCATATACAGGATTCTTGCTTGGTCTGGACTACACCTCCCTTTGAAGGTGTATAAACTGCACCCCCAACTTTGGGTTGTCATTGAAGGGTAAAAAACATTTTGTAGATAAACCTGTGCTGGGAATCATTACAACATGATCAAACTATATATGAATTTCATGCTTTCCCCCCTAACTTTGGTAAACTTTTAGTAAATAAAACAACACAATTCACATACTTGTTTCTGATTAGAGCACAAATCATAACAGAAAAGCCTTCCAAGCTTTTTGCTCCTCATACACTGATATAATAGCAACATGTGGTATTTTCATGAAATATTATACAAATAATGAATGTTTAAGAGTGCAATGGTACAAATATTTGCATGAGGTGAAAGATGGAACATTCCATCTTTCACCAAATGAAAATATTTGTACCATTGCACGAATGGAAAAAACATTCATTATTTGTTTTATATGACATCTAGGTGTAAAAACTAAAATAGATCCTTTTCATTTGATATTTTGGGGAATTTACACTTTACCGCCCCTGGCCCAGGCTCTGGGAAGCTCTGCGCGCTAGTTTCTTAACGCGCGCTGGCGCTTGCACAAAACAACTACATGAAAATACCATTGCACGTTTAATAATAATAATAATTAACACTTATATAGCGCATTTCCAGTTAAAAACTGTTCAATGCGCTGAACAACCTCTCCAATCTACAACAAAAATAAATACGTTTTTACATTTCTTTTAAATATATCTGCTGTGGGGGACAACCTTAATTCTAATGGCAGACTATTCCACACCGTAGGGCCAGCAAAATGAAAACTACGTTCCCCACCCATGTTTATGACGTTTATGAACTCGGGACCTCAGGTAAATGTCTATGATACGGAAGATGTTTTATTACTGGTACATGTAGCTAGTATTTGAATTAATTTGATGTCAAGATATAATGTCAATGCTCAAAGACATTGACAAAAATATTTGTTCATAAACCCAATCAAAACCTCTTGAAATAGATTTTTACAACTTTGATTAAGAAACTTCTAGTTGTGAAAGTAAAACAAAAATTGATCTTCTGATGCTTTCAATAGATTAAACAAGGCAGCAGTGTATTGGTTTCATATGTCCTTATTTTTCCTAAGGGTGAAACTAATTAGTTGCCTTTTTAGTTCCCTCATCTATCATATAAGAAATTAAGCGAGCTAATAGCCACTTCTCAAGAATAGTCAAGTGTTTACCTCATGGCATATATATGGTTTCTAATAAAATGCTACATAATGATTGAAAAAAAGAAGCCATTATGGTTTAATTAATAGCCAATCAAGAGAGATCATGACGGCTAATCTTCCAGGGAAAGCTAAATTTTCTTTGCACTTTTTTCCTGCGTTTAAATATAAACCATGTTTTGTGCTTAGAAATAGAAGGATTTGAATGAGTTCTTCTATAGGTCTATGGCTTCTTTTGCTACAGTCACACGATATGCACCTGTAATAAAACCATTGCCTACAGGAACCTGGTGGATCCTGTATAAACTATGTGATGATTGGAACATCTACTAGGGAATGGGTTAATCTCTAACCTGCTCCCTACTAGGTTTTGCAATGCCTGTAGAGTTAATACAGGGCCCGCCAGGTTCCTGTAGGCAATGGGATAACCTGTTCCCTTCTAGAGTTTGCAATCCCCATAGAGTTAATACAGGACCCACCAGATTTCTGTTGGCAATTACTTTTCCTGTTCTCTACTAGGTTTTGCAATCCTAGAAGATTTAATGCAGGCCCCACCAGGTACTTTTAGGCAGTTGGTTAACGTGCTCCCTACTAGATTTTGCAATCTCCATAGATTTAATTCAGGGCTCACCAGGTTCCTGCAGGCAATGACCTAACCTGTTCCCTACTAGGTTTTGCTATCCCCACACAGCCCTCTTAGCCAGAGTATTTTTGGGACCAGTCTGTGACAATAGAAAGCTGCACTCGCATATTTCATGGAGCTGAACGGAATGGGTTAAAATTTGGGACAAATTTTTATTGGAATTGAATGTGCTTTAGTTGACATCTATCTAAAAAGAACTTATAGGGACCAAACACCCCAAAATAATATTCTTATAAATGAAAGGTAATAGTTTTATTAGTCCATTCCACCAACATGTTCAAATTGGTTTCCAGACAAATTATATTATTGAAAAACTCATCACCATACTAAAGTAGGTCTGTGTTCATGGGTTGTACGTATCTTCCGTGGTTCTATTGTCTCCAAAGGTACGCATGTATAGAATTGGCACAGTTGCAGACGTTTGGCGCATACAGAACCATGAGGCCCTGTTTGTTCCGTATGTGTCTGTGATTTATTGTATCGTTTATGAATTACACAACCCTTTGAAAAGTGTTGGACATCTATTTAATATTAAAAAACGTACCAAAACATATAAGCCTCTGCTGGTATTTGAGTGGTGGTCCCCTTTAAGATAACCTTAAAACCACAGATCTAGCATGAAATCATTTATCTCCTGAAGCAGCATAATATTTTATATTTTCTCTTAAGAAGACTTTACATTATTTCATGTACATATATGAGTTCCTTTACTTTTTCTTTATTTTTCATCTAAGGAGGTCAAAGCTTGTTATTATAGGCTTTCCTGGAGTTATTAGGTTGGTATATGCTTGCAAACAACGTCAATTTGCCGGAAATGAACATTTTTGTGCATGGGCTGTAAGCCTTCAATGAGTCACATATTGGGTCACATATCATATGGTTTAATTAAAATGTAGTAAGATGAATGACCAGTTGCTGCTGTTGTTGCAAGATTCATAGAGCATATGCCTTCATATCAGGAGAAACAAGAATATGCCACGTTTACTTGACATTAGCACAATATTGACTGTCTATTGCTGGCGTTTCAATTTTACCCGGCGGTAGACAAAAGCCTTTGAGCTGTCAACCTTGATCAACAAAAAAACAGAATGAAAAAAACAACGAATGAATGACCACAAGAATAGTTCTGATGGACGGTCATACAAACAGACATACAGACAGATATACATACATAAATGCAGCCAAATAATAATGGGTAAGATCTCTGGCTAATGGCCAAATATCTTGTTGGTTGGATGACATTTGAGATATAATTATTTCTGAATGCAATATAGGTAGGCCTTAGACAGAAATACCCGTCTCTTCATGGGATTTACTCTGATATCAGATTTTTTACTCTATCCCATTACGAGACGGTAATCTGAAGTGTTCGCGCTGTGACCGAGGAATTCTGCCATAGACCCTGTAGTTAAGGGGGCTAATTTGTAGCCGGACACAATGAATGGGAGACACGCGCCGTGCGTCGGACGAAATCTGCGACATCTTCGTCTTTACTTGTAATTTTAGTTTAAAAGCAAGTCGTATTGCTTTGAAAAAGATATGGTATTATGTTTTATACTCGATACATACAATTAATCAATTTTATGCAAAATAAAGCAAAAAGTCAGATATTGGGAACTTATTGATTCGATGTTATCAATTGTCGCTAGCCTATTTGAAGCAATTTTAGTTAGCGAGCGCGCGTCACTGAACGCCGTACTCAGAGTCGCGTGCGTACGATTGTCCACCTACACACGATTTCCCCTCTATACTTCGGTCGTTAAATACCCGCTAGCTTGACGGTCGGATTGCGACTGTCAAGCTAGCGGAGTAATTATAACGAACAATTTTTCAGCCTATGACATTTGTATCACAAAGAAAAAGAAGAATGTCAAAAGTGCAAACAATGATTATTGACTTATTACAAAATAAACATATTTGATTACAAGTATGTTATGTTATTTTTATATTTCCTCAGGGGCCTTTTAAATTGTATAAATTTACAATGTTTTTCTTGTTCTTTCATATATTTTCTTTTCAGTCTGTCTATCTCTTTTTTTGTCTCTACTTTTTGACACTGCCCTGAATTCCAATGTGTGTTGATTTCAACAAGAAGGCACTAACTCCTTCCTGAAATGTACAAGATGTAAATTTCACCCTCTGCATTCCAATGTGTTTACAAAATGAAACTTACAAGGCCTCAAGTATTTCTGAAACTTACATCAAGAAGAATGTGCTAACACCTGTTTCTTGTACATTTCACTCCTCCTTATTCCTCTTGGTTAATACACATTTCTTTATTATCTTTTCAAATTGTAATTTACAAGGCA
>JBAMJV010004783.1:0-65554 GCA_037951105.1 Echinarachnius parma | reverse complement strand
CCATTAAAATTGCATGTTCTCTCAAATTCGACACTCAGTTTTTCATTACCTCACAAACAAATTGTGATGTGCAGCGCCCTCTCTACCAAAACTAAACTACCCCTTTAAACTTAAATTTAGGTTGGTTTTAAAGTAAACGAAAGCCATTTTGTATCCTTGGAATGAACACAAATTCAAGAGCAAAATGCACTTTGAGACTTTTTATGAAATTTACATCAATAATATTACATTTCCTTGATAATACTGACACCGAAATACACTAAACAATCCGAATCTCTTATTTGTAATTATTGTCCTTATGATTGATAATAATAATAACATAATCGAGTTATATAGCGCCTTATATGATTGATACTCATCTCCAAGCGCTTTACAATGATATTATTACCTCGATCGGTCATACGATACAAGGCAAACCAGCAGACATTATGTGTGCACCATCTCCACTCCCTGGGAGCATTCCTGCCAAGCGGCTCATGGGCATTGAGAAGATCATTCACATGAAGGCTTTCACCTTCTTCCAATGATGCATTCCACATTCAGGCAATAACATAATAACTAACTGTTTTATTAAAGTTCCTTCATGAATCACAATGTCACTTGATTCATACCAAAATAAAAATATTAATAAAGTATTATTCATCATTGAGAGTTGCTAAAAAGAGTTACTTGAATTGATCCGGCTATGATTGTTTTTAAGTGAAAACTAACTTGTGTATGTGTGCGGAAGTATACCGTATCTGATGTGTTTTCAATGTGTGTGTGTGCGTGTGTGTGTGTGTGTGCGTGTGTATGTGTGTGCGTGTGTGTGTGTGTGTGTGTATGTGACATGTGTGTTCATGTGCGTACCATTGTGTGTTTGTGAGTTTTTGCCTTCAAGTTGTTTTGATTATGTTTTGTTTAAATTTTCAAAAGAAGTCTCATTAAAGGCAATAATGACGCGATGTTGTAGGCCTTATAAGACCCCCCAAAAAAGGAAAAGAAAAGGAGATTACAATTCATGAAGGAAAATTGATGATGAATTTTGTATTATAATTTTTTTCCCACTGGTTTTCATATAGGGGTCCAATAAAAAATGTATGACATGTTTTTAACAAATGAAGAGCTCGTTTCCAAAAGAGGTTAGGTCCATTTTCCATCAAAATTCATTTTTTAAGCTTAATCTATAGATTTTGAGCAGCTCTATCCGGTAAAGCTAACATAAAACTCAAATTCATACTGGAAAGTTGTTAAAATTTACAAAATTCAGTTTTTGTTTTCAAAAGAGGTTAGGTCCAACACAGTTTGTTTCAAAAAAAGGTTAGGTCCAACAACAACAAAAAATAATAATTAATAAGAAAAAAAACAGAAGATGCTGGGATTTGTTTAACCCTAAAAGGGCCGGGCTATTTGAGGTCTTCAGCAGGCCGGGGGGGGGGGGGGGGGGGGGGCATTATGCCCCCCCCCCCCCCCCCCCTAAGATCTCGGCCGCGGAGCGGCCGATTGCCGTGAAAATTTACACGCATGATAAGTGAAGTGTATAGAATACAATGGTAATTTTTTTTTTATTTGAAAAATTCATTAATTTGCATATTTATGGTAATTTATGCAAATAAGTCATGAAATTCATATTTTTACCCATAAATCATATATTATTCATAATTAAACTCTGGTTTTCACTACATATATTCTTTAGAGCATGTGGAATAATAATACGACAAAAAAATTAGGAAGAGCCAGGTTCTTCCTTATGTTTTCTATTGTTTTGATAATTTCTTATGTATTTCTTTGTTTTTTTAACTTATGTATTTTATTGTTTTTGTTGTTTATTTTATTTCTAACTATAATTTAAGTAGTTTGAACCCCCAAAACAACATATAAATGTAAACAACACTGAATAACCAATGATAAACCTCATTTTACGAAAATTGATATTTCCATATGTTTTGTACACAAATCACGAAATTGAGCGATTTTCGGGCTGACATGCATAGACAAAAGGTCACGTGACTTTGTAACGGTATGTCCGATTTTCGAAATTTTTGTTTTAAAATGTGCGCAAGACCCAAAAGAAAAATGTCACGGAGCAGCGGCGCGTCATCTTACAGCGTTTTGGAGCAATACAAAAAATCGCGGAGGGGGGGGGGGGGGGGGGGGCCATTATGCCCCCCCCCCCCCCCCCCCGGCCCTATTAGGGTTAAAGAGTTATTTTACAATCATATTATCAGATTATGATGCTCTTTCATGTAATAGATTTGTATATCCTCTCAACATTGCTAACTATGAGAAATTTAAAAAAACTCTTTTTCTCAAAACTTACAAAAGTGGACATAACCTTTTTGGGAAACGAACTCTTCAAATATAGCAAGACAATAAATAAAATACAAATCAACGTACATAACCAAACTACGTATAATATATATATATTACACACACAAAATCGATGTGATAATAACAAATAAAATAAACAATATCGCATCAAGGAAAATGAAAAAGAAGAAAAAAAGGTTAGGAACATAAATAGGATTAATGCATATTATAGACAAAACCTATGGTCACGTGGTAACATAAAGAAACGGTGGTGTAGCTACTGCGGGGGAGGGGGGGGGGTGGGGGGGGGGGGGGGGGGGGGTACACGTGCTACCCCTCCCGACAAAACCCCTCGAAAACAAATAAAGTAATATATATCAGTGTGCCTCCCACCAAATAAATTCCATGCCCCTCTCCCAATCACAACTGACATGGATCTTTAGGAGCTCTGGGAATAACATGAAATGAATTAATTGATATAATATCAATCCTCGTTTACAAAATAAGACACGTGACATATAATACATGACATGACTAACAGTAATAGTTGAAAAAATGAATCAGTAATAGCGAATATTTCTAGTCGATACAAGTCCTTTCACAATTATCAAAATGAGGCAATAATTATGAATGAATGAATACAAATTGCATGGATTTGTTTTAATGATTTGTTATGGCGTTAATGATCTGTTTCAATGAACGCTAAACCCCAAAACAACAACAATTACAGCAACAACCTAACTGTGAAATGATTTCTTCGTTTTTACACAGATTGTCCACTTTCATTATTGGGGTTTTTTTGGACAAATTATTGGGGCCACCCCTCCCCCCCCCCCCCCCCCCCCCCCCCCCCCCGCCCCTCCCCCTCGTAGTTACGCTACTGGTTAAGTACATTTGACCCAAAAGTGCCAAGCCAATAATATAGGGGGTGTCTAGACTTAGTCTCCGAGCAAGGGCCAGGGCGCGGCTTTTGGGAGTATCCCCTACAATGTCTGCTTTATGGCGCAAGAGGGCGTAAATAATCGTGAGTTGTGCAGCACTGTGGCAGCTTCATTGTGAAAAGGGACAGGAATTTGGTCAAAATGACGTTATTTCACTTCGGAAACTGTGTGGCTCTTGCCTACATCCCATACTTCATCGTATATAAATGTTCAGGCTTGTGAGTATATATTCATGTCATTTTCTAGTCGTTTACTCTGTTTTCTAACCGTTATTGCTTTGCCAAAATACTGCCTTTGCACACGCCATGGATTATTATCAGTCCCATATGCATGTATTTGTGTAGTGAATATGTTGACTGTTGTGTATTTATAGTAACTGAGCTAGTAAAGTGAACGAGGCGAAGCGCCATTGTGATTGTGAACATGATCATTCAACATGGTGAAGTTAGTTTGTGAATCTAAGTTAATTTAGACTTGGCATTGTTTGCTTAGCGTTTGATTATTAATATTATGATGATGTGTTTGTCACTTTTCTTTGTGCAAAGTGTTTTTTAATTTTAGTATTTTACAATTACATTCATTATTCAAGAAAATGTGCATGATTTGAAAAACTCATTAATTAAAATAATTTAAATTATGTCATGATAATCACTAAGACAGTAGTCGGTAGTAATTTGCAAAATACAATTAAGTTATAAACCATAAATATGCACAATTCTAAAAGAGTTAAGGGCGCAACTTGGACTCAACAATGAATTGACAATGCATTAATGATTGAATACAAAAAATGTTGATTTTGTTTTAGTTTCAAGTGTCTGTCCATTTGAATTGCATGATTTTTCTCATTGCAGATCGGAATACAGCGCCTTCTGGAAATGCGTGCAGGCCGGAACAGCCTACCTTGTCACTCAGCTATGCAAGGTAACAACAGAACCTCTTCATACATTCGTACATTCACTGTTACAGCATCTGCACGTAGAACTTATCGCACTTAGCGGTGTACAGTGAGTTAGCGAGCTCCCATTGGTTGATCGCCCGATCTCCAGTCAAACGTCAGAGCGCTCTCTCCCTGACTGGGCTCAGTCAAGCAGAGAGCGCAGTGATGTTTCACCGAAATTGGACTTGTGGGCGGAGCCTTGCTCTACTGCTCGGGTCTAATACATGCAGAGCGCTATGCCTGGCTTCGGCTCTTGCGTGAAGCCACGCCCCATCTGTCAATCTTCATCCGTGCCAAGCAAAAACGGTGACCAAAACTCACTGACATGCCATACATTATACACGTGTCGAATCTCACCCATAGGTGTCACACACTAATCATCGGTACACACAGACAATACAAAAATCAAAGAATCATTCAATACAACTTGCGAATTTATAAGTCAAATATTACGAAAATGAGAACTTACCAAACTGCTGAGAAGCCAATTAGTAGGAAGAATATCTCAGCTTTCGAATGGTGCAAAAAAATTCGTCAAAAATCGAGATTTGACTAGAATATCACGAGTTTGGTATCAGAATGTAGGGGCCATCGACAGCTTTCTCCTCGCATACAAATGGTATAACGTTGAGTCTATGGCAGCATGCGAAAGCCAATCAGAAGGCGCCTTTAGCTGCAGCATGGGTTGGCTTTATGCAAATGAGTCCGATCGGATCGCGAGCTGGTTTGAACGCAACGCGCATGCATTGCGCGGGATGGGAGGTATAGTTCTACGTGATCTGAGGAGCGGAATGAAGTAATGAAATTCCCTCCCATTTTAAATCTGCTCCATCAGTTGATGTGTTTAAAAAGCTCCTCAAAACATAGCTCTTTCCCAATTGATTTTGTTATTATTTTGTTTGTGTAATGTTTGATTATTTGTTGTTATATTGCCCATTACTAAATGTATATATTGTAAATGCATAATAATAATAATAATAATAATAATGATAACGAGGTTCCTCGGATCATGAAATTTACCATGCTATATCAGGTATCTTGTTATATCAGGGTAGAAAAACAAGAGAACAAAATTAAAGGGCTGGGACCAGCAAAATTAGGTTTAATAAACTCTTCATCAACGTTCCTTTTAACCCCTTGCCTACGCCACGGGAACCTGGTGGGCTATGTACAAAGTCTACATGAGGATTTCAGAATCTTGAAGGGAACAGGTTAAGGGGTTTAGTACCCGAGATGAAGTGTGGGGTGGGTAGAGAAAGCATGTTTTACCAACATGAAACCATACTCATTGGGTTGTGGTTGAATATCATTTAAACTTCAAACTATAAAGATTACTGGTAAGAATTTTGGATTTTTCATAAACCGTAAATACCGGCGCAATCGCCGCATCCGCGTAAACGCCGCATGCCGACTTTTAACCCTACTGTACTGCACTGTACTACAGAGAACCAGGTACTGTGATGTACGTACGTGCAAATGCAATGCATTCATAACGCACGTAGCTAGATCGATGACAGCTAGGCCTAGGCGAGCGCGGCGCTGGCAGTGTGCATTTGTTTCGTAACTTTGAAGTTAAAAACGTATCAGATTTCGCAAATATCAGCAAAAAAGGTGAGAATCCATTCTAGGCCAGGGTAAACGTAGACAATTTGGCTATATAATGTTTTATCACGCAATACAATACAGTGCAATACAACCAATAGTCCCACACCTGCTGAAATGTGTTGTTTTGAGGCCAGTCAAGAGTGACATTTTCACTATCTCCGCGTATTGCCGCACCCCGACTTTGCAGGGTTTTTTCGAGGAAAAAGTATGCGGCGATTACGCCGGTATTTACGGTAATAAAACCATCAAGGATTTTGAGCGGGAGAAAATGGTGGGCTTGCAAAGATATGAAAGAAATATGTTATGAAATGTATACTCACTTTCATATTGAAGTTTTAAAGATCAATATCACTGTTATCACTATCACATGCAAATACAGGTGTTATGCTGTGACTAAACTGTTCAATGACATGAAATAATCTGTGTTATAATTCATTTTATTTTTATCCTTTTTCAGATGATGATCCTAGCCACTTTCTTCCCAGCATCAGAAGGCAGTGTGAATCAACTTGACATAATGGGAGTAAGTCAAAAGTGTATTCTTTGTATGTGACCGGCTATAGCAAAACCCTGCACTTTGTCCATAATTCATGTTAAGAAATTGGCATTTTAAGTTCACATAATGTATGTAAAAGTCTTATGATTGTAAAATTGAAATAATCATATATTCCCCAATTATTGACTAATTTATTAGAACAAAGTATCAAATGAAAGCTTGTGATGAGGCCTCTCTAATGGTATGAACATCTACATTTTGATTTTTGCCAACAAGTGCAAGGTTTTGCTATAGCCGGTCACATATGTCATTGTACAACAAGGTCTCAATTATCTTAGGGTATTCTGACATATTTAGCGGCTGTGAAACATTGACCGGCCTATGAGGATATAATTTATGGTGCTCTTTTGCCTGTATTCGAGTTTGATTTATATGATCTCTCCTTACGGGTTATTGTTCATGATTGTTAACATATCGCTTTGATATCAATTTTTTACTGAAGCTGTTACCTTATAACAAATCAAAAAATTATATTCAGAAATTAAGAAATAAGAAATTAAATCCATTAGGATTTAATAATGAACCATGAGGTGCATGACAAATGCTACAAGAAAATCTGTTACAATAATCTCTCATCTGATCCTAAATCAAATCTCAAATTTCTCAGAGCAGGAATGGGATGGGCTTCTGCTGAGATTGTGATGAATAGAGTGGTGCTTAATTTTAAAATCCTTCATTTTTAAAATCTTTTGAAGGAATTCATGAAGTCGACTGTTGATCTAGGTGACCTTATCAGTTTCTTCCTCATCCTCAACCAAATCTCAGCCAAAGAGGACCTCAATTTTCTTGTCGCTGGGAATGGGGTGGGCTAGTCTGCTGGTCGAGCTTGAGATGACTAAAATGGTGTTTATTTGACTTTAATCTTGTACTCCTTCATTTCTCTGTTTTTTGCAGGAATTCATGAAGTCCACTGTAGACCTGGGTGACCTTATCGGATTCTACCTCATCCTCGACCAAATTTCAGCCAAAAGGGAGCTCAAATTTCTCGTCGCAGGAATAGGGTGGCTACAGCTTACTCCTTCATTTGTTTTGTCTTTTTTATTTGCTGCTAAGACGGGTTTAGCTTTTTTTTACCTATAGATACTCTTAACTCTTGTCTTTTTGCAGGAATTTGTAAAGCCCACTGTTGATCTAGGTGACCTTATCAGATTCTTCCTCATCCTCAACCAAATCTCAGCCAAAGAGGACCTCAATTTTCTTGTCGCTGGGAATGGGGTGGGCTAGTCTGCTGGTTGAGCTTGAGATGACTAAAATGGTGTTTATTTGACTTTAATCTTGTACTCCTTCATTTCTCTGTTTTTTGCAGGAATTCATGAAGTCCACTGTAGACCTGGGTGACCTTATCGGATTCTACCTCATCCTCGACCAAATTTCAGCCAAAAGGGAGCTCAAATTTCTCGTCGCAGTAATAGGGTGGCTACAGCTTACTCCTTCATTTGTTTTGTCTTTTTTATTTGCTGCTAAGACGGGTTTAGCTTTTTTTTACCTATAGATACTCTTAACTCTTGTCTTTTTGCAGGAATTTGTAAAGCCCACTGTTGATCTAGGTGACCTTATCAGATTCTTCCTCATCCTCAACCAAATCTCAGCCAAAGAGGACCTCAATTTTCTTGTCGCTGGGATGGGGTGGGCTAGTCTGCTGGTCGAGCTTGAGATGACTAAAATGGTGTTTATTTGACTTTAATCTTGTACTCCTTCATTTATCTGTCTTTTGCAGGAATTCATGAAGTCCACTGTAGACCTGGGAGACCTTATCGGGTTCTACCTAATCCTCGACCAATTTCATCCAAAGTTGAGCTCAAATTTCTTGTTGCAGGAATGGTGTGACTACAGCTGACTCCTTCATTTGTTTTGTCTTTCGTATGGCTGCTTAGACAGGTTTGGATTTTGTTTACCTCTAGATACTCTTAACTCCTTTGTCTGTGTTGTCTTTTTGCAGGAATTCATGAAGTCGACCGTGGATCTAGGTGATCTTATCGGATTCTACCTAATCCTCAACCAAATCTCAGCCAAAGGGGAGATGAAATTTCTCGTCGCTGGGATGGGGTGGGCCACGGCTGAGCTTGTGATGACCAGAGTGGTGCCCATGTGGGTGGGGGCGAGGGGGACGGAGTTTGACTGGAAGTACATACAACTCAGCCTGGAGTCTAATGTCAATCTCGTAAGTTAAACTGCAACATTTTATGTAAACTTTGTAAATGGCGATCACCTTTTTAGTTTGTGTCCCTATTATGCTTCTTTCAGCACCCCTTTGCTTCAACCTTCAAAATGCTTCCAAACTTGATTAACAGGTCTACGTTTTAAAATTTGCTGGCAGATAAGAATTTGACAACACTTTTGATTGATGCCACATACATGAAGATGAACATACATCAACTCCTTTATGAATTTTGAAGTGATTTCAGTACACATGACCCTCTTCACAGTGGGTTTCATAACATTGTATGAAGAATCTGTTAGAAGTAGTAGTCTGCTGGTTCCGAAATTTTCAAATTGCACACAATTTCCATATCGATTAAATTATTAGTCATTTAGATATATTTCAAATTGGTAACTAGTGTGAACTTTTCTGTTTTCAAACACTTGAGCAACAGCTTAATCTCTTTTCCCTCTCTCCCTTTCTCTCCTTCAAAGATACAACATATTTCCACAGCAGCGTTAGTATGGCTGTGGAGTAGACACGATCTCAACAAGGCCGTCCAACCAGTTGTGATGACGTTACTAGCTCTCAGCTGCTACAAGCCACTTGTAATACAGTAAGTACAGTAAATTCAAGCATAAAAGAAAATGACCAGAAAGAAATTGAATATATGAAAATAAGCAAAGAAAAGTGGGCTTTGCCGGAGACCTAGATTGTTCGGCTGAACTCATTTTTCTTTGCTCATTTACATTTTACAGTAAGTACTGTATCTGAAAAGGAGGAGGTGATTGAATACCAGAAAATGCTCAAATATCACCTGGGAGCTCCCTAGTTTATCATTATTTGAATACATTGCCTAAGTGAAGTTGGTGAAGCTATGGCTTAGCTCAGAGTAGTGAATGGTGGCATGTGCCCCCCTCCCCTCCCCCCAATAATAAATTAACCCCCTGGAACATAGGGGGAAAATCCTTTATACAAATTAAGAAATATATAGTGAACCCCCCCCCCCCCCCCAAGAAAAAAAATGTGTCCCCTGTCAGTCAGACTAAGCTAGGCTAATGAAGCGGCAACTAGGCAAGTGGGTTTGTAGAGTCATGTATTAAAAGGCAATAGTCAGTGTGAGATCAGTATGCGGCCTGTTCAAATTCACTATTCAGCTATTACACGTAATTCTTCTTTTCATTTTTCCTGCAGGATTCTAATCCATGCTGCTGGCCTAGGCTCATGGCCACTCCTACTAGCCAAAGCAGCCTTTACAATGGCCGTGGGATTCGTGGCTTTACAACTCTACACTGGACTCCAGCAGGGAACGGCCAACCATTACACAAAGTAGAATGTATGACAGAAAAGCTGGACTGAAATGGCTCGATATGAAGGGTTTAAATGCAAAAGCCGATAAAAACATTTGTTACAGAACTAGGAGTATAATAAGAATGCGATGCATTTAATCATAGCTTCAAAATATACCTTGACATGCAATGATGCATTTAAAAGACATGTTATGTGTTATGTTGGTACCTTCAACTTAAAAATGGCATTTATTGATTTTCGCATTTAAAGTCTTCATATACATGTTTTTTTTTCCCTCCTAATTTTCCAGCTGTTGTAAATTAACTTACTGGCAATCATGTTTTAAGTGTTATGATAAGGAAATAGGGAATGGTCAACATTTACACAAAATAAAGGAAAGAGCAAAGATGTTAACCTGAAAAAAGGCTTTTCTCCTTTCCCAACTTTTGTAATTGATATATTGATATTGTAATACTGGCATTTTTAGTTTGAACCCAGGGCCCCCGTTTCATAAAACCGTTGCAATTGTGGTAATTGTCCAATGATTGTACCTCGGCTGCAATTCTCCATGCTGATTGGCTGTTGTTGACCTAATAGTTACAAAAATGCCTGGGCTGTGGTCTGTCAAGAGTTTTATACAAGTTATACCTAAATCAGTCTGAACAGGTTTAGTGTTTTGTTAAATACATGTACGGAAAAGGGCAATTGCCAACCATTGCACAAAATATTGTGGTTTGTGATGCTGGGTTTTCCGCAAGTATATGTTTTGCCTTCTAAGTTGGAAGGTGGTTTATTTGAGGATTGTAGGAAATAGTTGAATATTAGAAGGTAAGATATGCAAGGGCAAGCAGACAGGGTTTTCAGCTTCATTTCACTCAGCTAGGTTATTGTTTTTTTTTCCCATTAAGGTTAGTTCAAGGTTAGTTTTGTAATGGTTTAGTAGATGAGGTAGATTATTATGTCGAAAAATTATTCTATGGTTAGATTGTGGCTATGTAATGTTTTGTTAAACACTGTACAAATGTAAACTGGGTTCCAAAAGAAACTTATCACTTTTTCAGTGCGACGCTCACTAAAATCCATAGCATCAAATTGAATCATATTTAGACACAGATAAGCTATCATTCTCCTTATGAAGCATATCCTAAAAATCAAAAGTTTGCTTTTACTAAAAATGAGAAAAATGCGAAAGAATCACTACAGGTCACTTTTCAAAAATCACAGAAACTGCTCGCTGCGAACCTCCACGAAAGGCGGTCTATTCAGAACTTTCAATAGCTATTCATTCAACTTCAAAGCGGGTTATGTAACCACTAGAATGGCTATTGTCCGTGCCGAGCTCTGTGCCCGGAAGGCGAGCAGTTTCTGTGATTTTTGAAAAATGACGTCTTGCGATTTCACCTTATTTTATTCTTTGTTGACTAAAGCAAACATAATTTTGTTAGTTGACCTTGCTAAGGGGTATTATAGCTAATCTATGCCCAATTATGATTTATTTTTATGCTTTGGATTTTAATGTGTGTCGCTCTTAAGAAGTGATAAGTTTCTTTTGGAACCCAGTTTACATTTGTCTGGGTGTACAATGTACACATCTTTTTTTCTACTTACCATTTTCTGGTAATATTTGTATAATATTAAGTTGAAGCTTATGGACAACTGTATTTATTTGACATGTCAATTTTCTTGTGATAAAATACAAATTATGACAACTTTCATTGTTACATTCAATTGTTTCTAAATTTGACTAAATCAGTAATTTTCTGTCATTCTTTACAAAATCACTATTCACAAGTATGTGTGCACATGCACACTGATTTTGATACCAAGTTTTGTTTAGAAAGTGTAAAACCATTGAGGGTCATGGTATTACATTTTTGACAAAATACTTAATTTTTGTACTTTGAATAAGCGATCTCTTTTTCAATCAGAATTTCCATTTTGCATTATTAATAATAAGAAGTCAAAATCAAATTTAAATGATAACATTTTTAGATGAATATTTGATTGTGCCGGAAGAGGAATATATTGGCCTTTATGTAACTAGGAATACAATGAGACATGATTGAAATTCAGTTCTTTGTGACACTTAAAAATGATTTATTCTTTTAATGTCATAAACAAAATTGTTGTCATTTGCATTTGATACACAATGAATAAATACACATGAATCAGTATTTAAAATGTTATATTGTACATTTCTTTGCTAGTAGAGTTTGACACAAAAGCAATCATATTTACAGTGGAACCTTGTTATAACGAGCTCTGATAAAACAAATCTCACAACAAAACTCAAAACAAAGGTACAAGCTCCTTTTTTTCTTCTTTTTTTAACCTCGATTGGACAAGATTCCTGATTAAGGCCCCATTGCAGAAAGAGATACAATCAATTGTAAGTTACAGTTAATTGTATAACAGATCATGTGTTCCAAAAATGTGATTGGTTGAAACACGCAAATCTACTGACTGACAATCAATTGTATCTCTTTCTGCAACGGGGCAATAAAAGGGTAATTTTGATGGTCTCGAGCTCCCTGTTATAACAAGGTTCCACTGTTATGGTGTTACACAGTTTACTCTGCCTTGACATCTAAAGCCCTCTGCACACAGAGCCGACTTGACCCGATCCGACTGGTTTTCAGTCGGGCTAGAGTCGGTTTCAAATCGGCCTCAAATGATCTCCGGCAGGCTCTTGACCGGCTAAACAGGAGTCTTGAGGCAACCTATATTGAGCTGAACCGACTGAAAACCAGTCAGATCAGGTCAGCTCTGTGTGCGGAAGGTTTAAATTACTTCTACAATAGCACATTACTTGTAGTCTGCTCAATGACTGTTACACCTTTTCACCAGTAATCTTCAAGGAGACGTTTCCGTACATTCAATTTACTATTATGTTCTCTACACATTGAAACATATCATGCTAATATTTCCAACATGCATTTCTTTCCTCCTCACCCCCTTCATAACAAAAGTATATTGTACAAAGAAAAGAGAATATTAATTAGATTTAAAATGATTTGAAATATCATAATGAAATATACAGCATGTAGTTCATAACTAGCCAATATAATACAGGTTATAACAAAAATAGACCAGGTCCCATACTCATATACTCTAGCTTTGTTTTCCATTGTATGTCTATTTTAGTTGACAGGGACGAGTATGCAACAATAGATTCGTTTAGTTTTTACTGGGGTTAGTAATAACTTGTTCAGAACTGCTTGTAAGCTACGTAGGGTTTTATGACAGTGGGCCCAGAAGATCATGTACAATGTATATTTACAAAATTGTACAAAATTATAATTATAGTCCAAGCCTACAAATTGCCTTAATACTTTTAAGTCCAACTTATAATTTAAGTTCAACTAGTATCTTTGTGAAAAAAAAACAGGAATTTGAGTCTGGGTTAGGAATGCAGCTCGAAAAATGCACAGCCTTCCATGCGAACAATGCAGCACATGTAGGCATTGATGACTTTTTATAGACACTTGGTCTTAAATTTTGAATGGATTACCACTATTTAATCATATAATATGTACAAATTAACATTACAAAGTACAATGGAACCTCGTTATAACGAGGTCGGATATAACAAAATTCTCTTATAACGAGGTCATTTTGCTGGTCTCAGCTCTTTATATTTCTTTCTTTTTTTACCTGGATATAATGAGAAACGTGATATAACAAGGTAATTTTCATGGTCCCAAGGACCTCGTTATAAAGAGGTTCCACTGTACACAGAAGTTGCTTCTGAACAACAGTCAGTGAAATAATAAAATTCAGTCTTCACAGATTCAGAACATCATGCAACAGTGTGTAACATTTGAAAATAGACTTAATTGTACCGGCCAATGGTGTTGCTGCTTCTGAATCACAAAGTAAGTAAAATATATCACTCAAACTGAAGATGATTTGAAGAAAACTAATTGTGGTCACTGCAGATTAACCATATAGTTCGAAAATATATAAGCTTTTAACTCATTGCCTACAGGAACCTAGTGGGTCCTGTAATAACTCTGTAAAATCTAGTAGTGAACAGGTTACAAAGATATCTGCTTGATAATCAATGTTGATGTGATTCATGTAGACCATAATTGCTGCTTACAGTTTCTTGAGTAAAATAACACTCGAGCTATAAACAATAGTTTGAAGAACATAAATTGTTGACGTTGGTATGATGCTGTTTGATTCTTCTGTGCCCTTGTTTTACCTGATGGGAACAATATTGCACCTGTAGAAGTAGGAGAAATAGAAAGTATATAAGAACATCAATAGAATCATTATGTTGATATAAAACAAATGAGGATAATAGTAATACAGTCGAACCTGTCTTAGTGGCCACCTGTCTATAGCAGCCACTAAACCTGATCCCCTGCAGAGAAAAACAATGGAATGAACCTGTCTATAGAGGTCACCTGTCTACAGTGGCCACTTCACTTACTTCCCTTCGGTGGTCACTAAACACAGGTTTGACTGTACATAAAACAATAATATAATATGATAACATATGTGACCGGCTATAGCAAAACCCTGCACTTGTAGGTAAAAATCAAAATGTAGATTTTCATACCATTAGAAAGGCCTCATAACAAGCTTTCATTTGGTGCTTTGTTCTAACAAATTGGTCAATAATTTGCGAAGATATGTTTGTTTAAATTTTACAAACATAAGTCTTTTACACACATTAATGCCCATTACTTCAAAACATGAATTACCAACAAGTGCAGGGTTTTGCCATAGCCGGTCACATATGTTCTATACTATTGCAACAACCTAAATTTCATATAATAAAGGTTCAAAATACCAAACTGATTTCAAATTTCAAGCAGACATGGCCATTCTCGGGCTAAATCAAAACACATTCTGAAACTTTAACATCCAGGGGGGTGTTTCACAAAGATCCTAAGTTGAACTTAACTCTAAGTTGGACTTGTCAATTATGCAAAGCCATGTGTAGCCTTAGAATACAATATATTCAAAACCAAGAATGCAAGTATTTTAGACTGTCATAAATTGTACATCAAAAACATGTAATCTCCTTGATAATAGAAAATAGTACTGATTTAAATCAACATTTTATGCCTTTGAAAAATGATTTTTAAAACAATTGTATAAAGAAACTAATGGCTCTCCATACTTAGAGATAAGTTCAACTTAGGATCTTTGTGAAACACCCCCCAGATGACTTGATTCTTGAAGGAGAGGAATCATAATAGTTCTCTCAATCTATTAAAAACTGCTTATTATTGCCACTACTGGCCAGAAGTAGCGGCAAAGCTATGGGGAAGCCCAAACCCATGCAATTTGATCAGACAAAATAAAACATAAGGGAGAATACATAAACAAAAAATGAAATTAAAGTGTGCCCCCCCCCCCCTTCTCCCCCCAATCAGTCTGACCACGCTATGCCACTGGCTATAATTCTATGTACTTACCCAAGAAGTCCCCTGCCGTTCCATGTCTGTGGTGTAAGTGACATCACAGTCTTGTCTCCATTCCTCAGGGCTACCACACGCACTGGTTTCTATGGAGAGAAAGGGGAGAACAAAATAATGTTTACTTTAACATTATTATTATTATTATTATTATAAAAACGTTTTTAACTATACAAATGTACAAGCAAGAACACACCAGACCATTACACAACCAGTAAAATATGTCTTAGTGGCCACCTGTCTATAGCAGCCAACCTGCATATAGTGGCCATCAAGTAATCCCAGCAAAGAAAACTTGATTATGGAACATGTGGTCCCCTCTCTACAGTAGCCGCTTTCCTTGTTTCCCTTAGGTGGTCACTATACATACATAGTTTGACTGTACCTTCATTGTAAACATGTATGTCAATAAAGACTAAACAATGAAAATACAAAGAAAACAGGCAATTTAGGAAAAGTTTATTCAAGGAGAAATGATAAATAAGCTACCGGTAGACCAATAAGTTGATCAAAGATCAAGGCGAAATTAAATACAGTAAATCTTGCCCAACTCAAACTTGCATAAGTCAGATCCATCATCACAACGTAATGCTGCTATTAGGCTTATCCACACGTAAATTACCACATGCTAGATGGCATCTAGGTAATCCATCGCTAATTTGCAGAGGCCTAGCGTGGTTGGATTATGCCTCATGTATTTCTTTATTTGTACACAGATCTTCCCCTTATGTTTGTTATTGTATTGAGAAAATTATAAGGGGGCACGTGCCCCCCCCCCCCCCCCCCCTGTAGCTACACCACTGCTAAGTTGAATACTGACTATTATAAAGTCAATGATATAGATGGTTCTATTCTATTCATTTTTTAATATTGTTTTTTAATCTATGTCAACATTTGCACTAGTCAATGTTTTTTTCAGCATCCTAAAGAATTTGACTTAAATGCTAGGTTGACTGTTGAAAGAAAATAATTATAGCTTTTGATTGCAGCTGCACTACTCACCCCTTGACTATGCTGAACAACTGAAGCTATGTCTCGGATGCTTTTGAAGTTTGCTGATGTTACCGACCCAAACTGAACGAGCCTGTCCCCAACTGTTAGATCCTGAAAAAGAGAATAAGAGAATAATATAATAATAATAGACATTTATATAGCGCATATTGCAAAGAGCCTCTAAGCGCTTAAACAATTATTCAATTATTAATACCCATGGTCATCAGGTACATTTCAAACCCACGCAATGATATTGAGTCTTTCTCAACTCCCTGGGGAGCATACTAGCCGAGCTGCCACTGATGATTGCACTAAGGCTAATTAACACCCGACCATGGTACCCATTTTACACCTGGGTAGAGAGCAGCAATTGTGGATTAATTGTCTTGCTGAAGGACAAATGCAGTGGGCGTAGGTTCGAACTCGGGATCTCACGATCAGAAAGCGCGCGCTCTACCAATCTTGCCACACCACGTCCATGAATAAAAAGGATGCTATAAATAGTTGGATAAGTCTCATAATCAGTGGGATCAGACTTTTGCCAGTCTAAACCATACAAACTAGTCAAGGTTAAAAATGTTTACAGTAAAACAGTTCTACAGAAAGTCCCTGTATTTTCCACAGGTCACCCCTTTTGGCATGGCCGTTGGCTAGCTAAGAGCTTGTTTGGCATATCATAGATGAACACATTGGACCTATTTTCACTTTGCCCACATGACGTAAAACACTCATATTGAGTATACCTGAATATATTGTCTATTCTCAGGTTGACCCCCCGCTGTGTCTTCTAGTATGGGAGCTCTTACAACAAAATGATAAAATCAGAACACTATTATAGAGATGTTTTCTTGTTCAGAGACTAGCATACAACAGACACTAAGTCCATCAAGCTTGCAAGCAGCTCTGAGCCCAGCGGGGAGTCGTTTTATCATCGAAACTGAAGTCCTCCGGGGGGAAGTCAGTAGTAGCAATGAAGGAAATACGTAATGCACCCATGCAATGGTGTGATTGCATAACTTGTTAACAAGAAAGCTCTGCAGATCTGTCCTAAATGCTTACAGATCTACACAAACCATACAAAGTCAAATTTCTACAAACTGGTACTCACTGCCTTTTCAGCAGGCGACCCCTGTGAAACCAGGTCCACCTTGGCAAACGGGATAGAGGCGGCCCCGTTGGCGTGTCCATTGGCCACCGGGTTGTAAG
Source organism: Echinarachnius parma (assembly GCA_037951105.1). Taxonomy (NCBI): domain Eukaryota; kingdom Metazoa; phylum Echinodermata; class Echinoidea; order Clypeasteroida; family Echinarachniidae; genus Echinarachnius; species Echinarachnius parma. Next base: position 48,165 of record JBAMJV010004783.1, on the reverse strand, counting down.
TGCCCTGCTCTCTCTGTTCCCTCTCTAGTCCATGCAGTGTGTGAAGGGCTTGCTCAATCTCTTGCATCAGGGCCTTGTGGTCATTCTGTAAGCCTGCATTAAGAACAATGAAAATGAATGGTCCAACCAAGAGGCTAGAGTAGCCTAATTCATATCTTTGAAAAGGACACTTGAGTACTGGTTGTCTCGTTCTTTCTGAGAAATTGTTCTTTTGAATTCCATGTGAAAATATACATTTGGACTCATTATTACTTTGACAACAATTCAAAATTGTATGTGATTTTCTAATGTGATCAGCCTGCATAGAATATTAAGAATTAATGTAATGAAGCATAACACTGCCAGAGAGTATACAGTATATCGATACATCATTCATCATGTGTTTGGTGTTAAGATTTTACTTTTTTTTAAATATTCAAAAGTTGTTAACTGCAACCAAATTGCTGTCCATCAGGTCTTCTAAGGTAATTATAAAAACCTCTTCTTTTGGGTTATTCAATAATTATACCCTTTCCCTACAATCCTCACAATTAAGGTCATTACAGTGGTACCTCTTTAAACGAGCTATAACGACGTACCTGATATAGCAAGGAAATTTCACAGGTCCAGGTTCTTTTTAAGATTCATCTAACTAGACTGAGAGAGTTGTATGCTCACATATTATCTGGTGTCTTGCAGTCCTGACTGAGTACACATCAATGTCATTCCTTGGGTAGCCTTCACTGTCTATCAAGGGGCCACTCATTCCAACTCCACTTTGCTGCAAGGGAAAGTCAAGTGAACAAACAAAGAGATGGTCATTTTATCTCCGACAAAGAAACTGCTAAAATCGAAAGCTAAGGCTCCTTACTGACTCTCACAAACAAGAGATATAATACAGCCAGCAGGTCAAATGAATACATTTTGTTCAATCGATGTCAAATTGTGTCACTTTTTCCAAAAAAGGTAAACAAATTCATTTAATTTCAAAGACTTTATTTTTTGCAATCAATAAATAAATCAGAACACAACAAATATGGATGAACATAAGGTATGCACTATGCAAACAGTTCATAATATAGAACAAATAATACTTGTTAATAAGTAAGAGTAAATTAGACTGGGCCATTACGTGTTAAAAGAAAGAAAACAGAAGGTCGCGGTTATATAAGCAAAAGCTTGAGCAGACGGTCAATCGAGCTAACATATAAAGAGTTGTGAATATTGGCAGGGAAAAATGATTATGGGAAAGAGAGAGAAAGAAGAAGAAAAAAGGAAATAGGAGAGATAAGAGAGTCTAGATAATTTGTTTTCATGAGTTTTCATGAATAAAAAAAAATAGATATTTTAAGTAGACAGTGGGTCATATTTATAATTTATAGTGTCTGACTGTCCGTACACCACAACATTACCGTTATGTCCCAGTGGTAGTTTCTGTCATTAGCTGAAATAGTCCAATTTTGTTTAAAATATGAGATTCAGGATTTTGGTATTTCCTGAATGAGGGACCCTGGGGGGTGTTTCACAAAGATCCTAAGTTGAACTTAACTCTAAGTTGGACTTTAAAAATATGGAAAGCCATTTGTCGCCTTGGAACAAAATATATTCAAGAGCAAAAATGCCAGTATTTTAGAATTTTCATAAATTGTACATCAAAAACATGAACTCCCCTTGCTAATAGAAAATATCAATGATTTTAATCAACATTTTATGCCTTTTAAAAGAAATTTTACTAAATTGTTTCAGAGAAACTAACGGCTGTCCATAGTTTCTAAGTCCAACTTAGAGTAAAGTTCAACTTAGGATCTTTGTGAAACACCCCCCAAGACCATTTACAATACCTTTGTAGATGTGAATGAGGGTATCTTAATCTATCTTCTGTTAAATTTTGAGCATCCAAAACCATTGGTAAATATGATCTTTCATAAAATAAAAATGATCATGTTTCACAGCGCTTGAATGTACACCAGTCTTTAAAACTGATTCAGCCCTGACCATGTTCCAAATCTTGGGTGACATTTTAAGACCACCATCTTTGAAATCATCATCATCATGCATCATCACCATCACCATCAATCATGATCACCATCACCATCATCTTCAAGACAGCATCATCATCATCATCATCATCATCACCATCCATCACCATCACCATCATCTTCAAGACAGCATCATCATCATCACCATCCATCACCATCACCATCATCTTCAAGACAGCATCATCATCATCACCATCCATCACCATCACCATCATCTTCAAGACAGCATCATCATCATCATCTGATCATCATCTGATCATCATCATCATCATCATCACCATCCATCACCATCACCATCATCATCATCATCTGATCATCATCATCATCATCATCACCATCCATCACCATCATCGTCAAGACAGCATCATCATCATCATCTGATCATCATCTGATCATCATCATCATCATCATCTCCATCCATCACCATCACCATCCATCACCATCATCTTCAAGACAGCATCACCATCATCATGTGATCATCATCTGATCATCATCATCATCACCATCCATCACTATCACCATCATCTTCAAGACAGCATCATCATCATCTGATCATCATCATCATCATCATCTGATCATCTGATCATCTTATCATCATCGTCATCATCAGACATCACCTGATCATGCTGATGGCTTATCATCATCATCAATGGCATCCTAATGTCACTGATGCACTGATGATGATACATCAATCAATGTCATCGTCATCATCATCACCATCATCATCATCATCATCATCATCATCATCAATCACCATCATCAATCATGATCATCGATCACCACCATCATCATCATCATCATCATCACCATCATCATCATCATCATCATCATCGACATCATCATCATCAGACGTCATCATCAATAGACAATTACTAATTAGTCAATAGTCATCATCAATCAACCATGATGCATCGATCACGATCACCACCGCACCGTCATAAAAGTTAATTTCAAAGGTAAACAGAACAAACTATATACATGATAAAGGAAAATTTTGTGAAGTATTTTGAGTCCGAATTGTCCATTTATTTTCATTATGTTGTCAGTTATTTCGGTTTCCGACAAAAGACTTTTAACCGATCCTAATAACATAGAAATGCACTGGCGGGACTGGCGAAACATTTATAAGGCAATTAATTCCTAAAATTCAAGCGAATACAATATAAATTCCATGTTTTTAAAATAAAAATCAATACAAATTATACTTACAGACTCCAAAACTTCGAAAAGAGATTTGATTTCTGCTTCCATGTCATCCTTTTTAGTCATCAAAGTCTGCATTCGCTCTCTCGCTTCATCGCTGGAGGCTGCCATTTTGTACCGATACGCATTGTTGCCGCGAGGTGGCGGTAGACAAATTTTCATCGAAAAACATTTGTTTACCTTTTGGTAAGTAGGAAGGAGAAAATAACCTCACATTTGTACCGTTTTCCAGTCTTAAATATCTTGAGTTGGATGCTGTATGTGTTATTATTATCATTATATAGTTAATGTTTCTCTTTACATAGTCATATATTTTGTTCAATGGTTGTTTGCAAGTCGCAAAGTTGCGTGGGATATCTCGGTACCGATTTCATGCCAATGCTGTGCAAGCCAATGCACCAATGCAATGCGTGTGCAGTGGGTGCATGCATCAACAGAAAAGCAAACCCAGCTGATATCAGCCACACATGCACACACACAAACATGACAAATGATCACTTTCTTTGTGCTTACATGTATTGTTCAATGCACCAAGCATAATACTAATATGAGCATGATATGTTGGATGGATTATGGCTTTTATGCTCAGTTTTATCATATACTTGTCAATGTCTAGTGAGTCTCTACTCTAGTCTAGAGACAATAGACGTAATCAGTAGACGATGACATTCTGATTTATTTTATTCGTTGGCTAATTGAATTTGAAATTCTTTGAGTTTGACTTTAAATTGTTGTGTGACGTGGATGGACAACAGTCTATGACTATGTCTGAGTATCACTGACTGAGAATGAGTGACAGCTTTTTTGATGGAACCGCAACAAACTTAATATCATTGGAAAGCTTGTAAAGTGAGAAAAATAATGGTGCTTAAAACTAAAAGCCTTAAATCAATTCATTAGCTTCAATATTAGTGGAGATATTCCAATTTTAGAGGTAGAACTAGAAGGTACAAAGTTTGGTTCTGCCAGTTTCAGGCGATGGACGGTAACTATGCTCTGCGCGTGCCCCAGCGCTATTAATAGAAAACGCATGCCTCAACATGGCTAAAAATATCAAAATCAGTACATGGGCAATTTGTTTACATTGGATGATCGCAGCTTAGCGCTATTACTACTCCCATAGTAATGTATTTCAATGTGTAGAGAAATCAACACACTTTCATAAAATACTACTTTTCCATACCTTTTTCAGATTCCTTCCTCCAGTTTTAAACGATATTTCGTCGAATTTTTGTGCCGAAAATCGATGCAAAAATGTCAGCAAAACAATCCTTCAAAAAAATTAATTTGCAAGGTGAAAATTCCAAAAAACTCCGGCGAATTTGGTGTCATTCGAAAGATCAGATTCTGCTCTATTCGACAATGGCCTCAAATTCAACGTAGAGGGAGTTTACGAACCCCTACTCTGGCATGGAAGTTGGGAAAATGTATGCACTGTGGTAGCAAAATGGAGTCTTCAAGTGCAGTCGCTACCGCGACTTCCGCGAAGTCTCCTAACTCACTGCGCATTCAGATTGTTTTTTGGGGTGTTAAAACATCGATTTAGGAAAAACTAATGCCATATCCAGATCAAGGAAGGATTAAGCTTCAAGAGGATACCAATTTCATGGTAAAATATTGAAAAATATGAATTCTACCCTATGTTTTTTGTAGCAAAGTTTTGCGTGTTAGCAGATACAAATGCGTGATCGCGGTATTCGGTCGTTCTCCCTACCACCAGGCAAAGAACAACACATTATTATATGTTTTGGTACCGTGTTGTGATATCAAATAGATACCCAACATTTTGCAAAGGGTTATGTAATTCATAAACAAAGCAATTAATTTCCACCACTCACGGAACCACTAGTATTTCCTGGTTCCATACGGGCCAAACATTTGCGAGTGCGCCAATGCTATTCACGCGTACGCTTGTAGGCAATAGAATCCCCGGCGATTCGTTCGCTCCGCACGCATTAGTCTTCGCAATTCAGACCGCATGAACGCATGCTTCAGAATGGTGATGCGTTTTCCAATAATATATATTTTTTCTGAAAACATATTTTTGTGAACTTGTTGATGGAATGGAATACTAAAGATGTTACCTTTCTATAATAAGATTATTATTTTTGGGTGGTGGTACCCTTTAAAGGGATCTAGTAACTTTGCTGGGATGTGCAAAAAGTGATGAATGGTTGATGCAATGTATATTGTTGTTATCTCATATGTCCACAGGGTATTGTGTGAAAATTTCAAGTCAAATGGACGTTGCATGGCCGAGTAATGAGCGAAAATGCAAAGTGGAATAAGTGATAGGTCACTAACTCACTGCACTCACTTTGTACAGGGATGAAAAACTCGCCCGGAGTTTTTCTTATCTGAATACTTCGATCGTACATATCTTTGTAACGAAAGGGAAATTTGAAAAACCGAAAGCTGTCCCATGATTTTATTGTTAATACGAATACAACAAGGTATAAGGGAACCGCTAGAATTAAAATTTTATTTTGAGGATTTGGACAATGTTACTAAGTCCCTTTAATGCTTTTTAAAATGAAAGTTTGAGAGGGTAGATTCAAGTCAGAAGCAATTTAATTTGAAAAGCCACTTGTGGTTGTATTTTAAATTTCACTATCTGTGTTTCATGTGGTTTTTTAAAAGTTTATTTTGGTGAAATCTCTTTGAAAGACTTTATTTGAGGATATTTCAGCCATTTCTGAACTAATTTGATCCAAAAAATGTTGTTTTGCTTTGATTTTGGAGATTGGGTAACTATTTTTCCTAGCTATACATCTAAAAACATATTTTTGAAGTGCCTCTAAACCCAAACTATCAATTTTAAAGTGTTAATCTGAAACTAAAATTTTAAAACCTTCCATTTAAAAGTGATTGTTAAAAAAAAGTTTAGAAATGAATTGGATATATACCTTTTTAACATATCTTATGTTTATTTTCTTTCATCAATTATTTGATTACTCTAGAGTGAATGACCAATCAACATGGCGGAGGAAACTGGTCCAGAAGATAAGATGGATCCGACCAATCACGCATCAGACGGCACAAACCACACAGACATCTCCGATGCAGACCCCGCCCCCAAGACGGAAACGCGAGGGGAAGGAGCATCTCCAGCGAAAAATACAACGAAAAAGGGAGACGGATGCGACCACAAGATGGACAAGGCAGACAAAAATGACCAGCTTGACCGCACAAAATGTGAGGCAAGTGGTGGCAGCAGTAGCGAGAATTCGTCGGAGACGAAAGGACGAGGAGACGGAGACGGACCGGGGGATGCAAGAAGATGTAAGGATGAGATGAAGAATGAAGGCAAGAAGGAGAAGGAGGGGCAGGAGGAGGAGGAGGGTAAAGGACAGACAGAAACAGCAGCTGAAAACAAAAGGACAGAAAATGAAAGAGTCGACACAAGTAGTACTGTAGAGAGCGACGCAGCAGATGTTGGTGCGAGCGGCGACCGAACCAGAAATTTAAGTGGTGACAGTACCAGTAGCGGCAATAGCGACAGCGAATCCGACACCGACAAGGATGACGAAGAGGACGGGCGGAGACTAGAGGACAGCGATCACGACATCTCGAGCGACCTCGAGAACGAGATCATGGCCCGGAAGCTGCCACTGCCAAAGTCGCAAGCCCTGCACGATATTCGGGCGCGGGAATTGGGGGAGTTTCAGCGAAACATCAAGCCTTTCTGTTGCAAATTCATGGGCAGCGTTCCCATGGTTCAAAGACTAGAGAAGTACTGTGAGTTAAAGCACCACGAAGGCTGCGTAAACACTCTGCACTTCAACCCCACTGGCACGCTTCTAGCGAGTGGGAGCGATGACCTCGAGATTGTTTTGTGGGACTGGGCGCATCAGAAATCGCGGTTAATTTTCGAAAGCGGGCACAGGAGCAATGTTTTTCAGGTGAGTACTAAGATCTTAGTTTGGCCTGGATTCTCAGCATTGCTTTGGGTTAAATTTAACTCTTGGTTAATTTGTATCATATTGGTGTAATGTCTAGTGATTCATGGACTAAATTTTACCACTGGAGTATAAAAGAGAATAATTATTAAAGGGGACGTCCGGACGATTTTCAGCAGTTTCCAGGGGAAAGTACAATATTTTAGGAGTTTATAACCTTTTTCCCGATGAGAAAAGACCATCAGAATCATTCACAATCAGTTTTCGAAAAAATAAGGTAATTCTTCTTGTTCGAATCGGCCGCGAGCAGCCTCGAGTAGAATCTGTCCCAGGATGCATTGCGCATGACGTAGCAGCCTCACTTTCATCAGCCCTCTGCCGCAAAATTTGCAGCCCGCGGTCGTCCGGCCGCCCGAAGGCGCAGCACAGGCAGCTGAACCGCTGCTGCGCGGCGGCTTTATCCGATCGAATCTCATAAAGCGGTCTGCAAAAATGCAGTGTTTCGTGCTCAAATTCATCTTTTAATACGGCAATAAAATGACAAGTATCGATGCTTTGCTGGATTTATGTAACAATATTTACGGAAATATAGTTACAGAACATTCAGAATTACCTCAGTTTTGAGCAAAATATTACTTTTCCCGAAGTGAAACATTCAAAACTCAAGCGCTTGTTACGCGAGCGAGACTTTCCCTAAGCGATTGAAAATAGCAGAAAATCAGATCGTTCGCGAACGTTGCCAAATTCTAGGCTGCGATATCATATAACGTGTAGTATGCATATCATACACGTAGTCTACCCCATTCGCAAATTGGCAACAAAAGAGCGCTAGGTTCAGTTCATCTGGTCCGAGCGAGTTAGGAAATTATCGGGAGATTATCAGCGCATTTTGTTGCCGTTTTTGCAGGTAATTGTTCTCGTATTTGTTTTAAAAGCCTTGCAAACATGTAAGTAAAATAAGAGATAGTCTAGAATAGGTGCGATCGTGATAATCTTGCATTTTCGTTCCTTTTCGGCACTTTTTAAGAGTGCAACTTACAAGGCAGTTGGCGCGCTAGCTAGCTACCTCTCTCGCAGCGCGGGGCCTGCCGAAACTCTGGCAGACCTTCTGGTGCTCACTCCGGCTCGAAATGATCCTCACAGACGACTCGATTCCTGCAATATTTGTACGTTTTGACGTCAAATGTGTCAATTCCAATGTTGGCAAGCCATCTAGCGCACCTTTCCCTCTCATTTGCTGGGTTGGGAATGGCGAAAAAACTCCTTTTCTGGCCATTGCCTGGCTTATTCGAACATCCAAACGCTTGACACATCGGCATTTTAGCAAGCGAAGTGAAGCAAAATATAGCAGCCGCTTCACCGCGGTAGCGCGCGCAAAGTGAGGCTGATACGCCACGCCGTCACGTGATCTTTCTCGCTAGCGTACAGAAAGTGAACAGTTACGATTCAAAACTAGTGACACTAAAAATTTGATTGTGACAGGTTTGGAGGGTGTTTTTTATTGAAAGTAGGTAGTTTTGGTCTTTGATTTATGTAGATTATGGTAGAATTTTTTACAAATCGTCCGGACGTCTCCTTTAAATTAACATGTCTCATTCTAGATTCAGAAATCCTCATAGCCCGACTGGTCAGTCCTGAGCCCAACAGGTTCCCGTAGACAAGGGGTTAAATGGATGCACCAGAAATAACTTTAGTCGTGATGAAATTGCATTGTCAGGTCATAGACAGTTTGAGAGATGGTGTGGCCATCCTGGATCAACCTCAAAAGGGTGATACATGCAGTAGAATGTGGCAGGAAAATGTTCCTTCACATGGGTCAAGGGCCTGTCAGCCTATATGCCAAAAAATGATGGTCTTCTCGGTTCTTCAATTATCAAGCAAACAGTTACAACACAAAGTTACCCAATATCATTTGATATTCTGATTTGCTTTAATATTCCAGGCAAAGTTCATGCCCTGCAGTGGGGATGCAACACTGGTCAGCTGTGCCCGGGACGGACAGGTGCGTGTCGCAGAGCTCTCAACCACCGGGGTCTGCAAGGAGACTAAGAAGATTGTCCAGCATAAAGGATCTGCACATAAGGTTTGTGCATTTTATAGGTCAACGTTCAACCCATTGAAGACTGATTGATTTTATGTATGACACGTGTTCTCCATAGAACCCAGCCCCAGTATTTTTGGACCAGTCCTGAATGGGTCAACTGTAATTCCTACATTTAGTTGGGCCACACTGTTGACACTATCCCGGCCATGATGCACCATTTCATTGGGCAAGAGCAATACCATGATGCAGCACCACCCCTAGTTCCACTGATCAATTGAGCCCTCTTGATATATGCTTGGATAGAGTCTACACCTTCATGGTTGAATGAGTAAGGAAGATGTGTGCTCTCCTACTCCCTTGGTCATGGGCGTCGATCTGTCATTGATACCCATTCATCAGGGGGGGATGATCTATTCATTCATCCCCCCTGATGAATAGGTATTACGTAAGTATCGACACCCATGCCCTTGGTGTCTATCCTTCAGCAAGGCCATTAATCAACTCTTGCTAATCTCTACCAAGGTGTAATAATCGGGACGTGGAAGGATGGAACTTGCCCAAACAGACAATTTCCTTGCCCACTTACTTCTAAGTGAAATATACTAAGTTAAGGAATTACATTTTTATCTTGCAGTTGACCATTAGTTTATTTGTCCAATTGTGCAAATAAGTAGACAATTTCTAAAATTGTAGTTGCCGTACATAAATTTGTAATTGCCCCAGGCAAGTGCTAGTGTTGAGCCATAAATAATGTAAAGTGATTTTGTTATTTTTCTTGTCTTACAGCTTGGTTTGGAGCCAAACAGTCCGGTTGTGTTCATGTCGTGTGGAGAGGATGCTGCAGTCTTCAACATCGATCTCAGAGAACAAAAACCAACCAAGTGAGTATTCGGAATCTTAAAACCCCAATGGCCCAAAATTGCCCAAAACTACCTAACTATTTCTTAACGCTTTGAACCCTGCATTATTTCAGAAGGTCGTGACTCTGACCCTGCATTATTTTCACGCATTAAGCATATTTTACTAGATGAATGAATACTGTATCTATATTGACCACGATTTATCACTCATTTATTCAATTTGCAAGAATGAAAATAATGTACAGAGAAATTTAGATGTTTATAATGATCATAATTATTTAATAATAATACCAACAATGGTGATAACAGATATAAAAACAATTACCTCACTCACTGACTGTGCCACGCCCCCGTAGCTTTGTTTACTTTGACCACCACCAGCATCCCAGCCTTTACCTTGCCCGCTTGTACAGGGGTGAGATTGTGTAGCTTCTGGTACACTCTTTTGTGTCCGTTTCATCTTCAAAATCACTACTTTGACAGTAGTGATTTTGAAGACGAGGCGGACACCGAAGAGTGCATCAGAAGGATGGGATGCTGGTGGAACAGCTGGTCATGCTGGTGGTTGTTCAAAGATTACCAATCCAAGCCGTAATCGACTAAAACGCTATGCTGAAATACACACGGGGATCTCTACACGACGTGTAGAGATCAGGAGGATGATGTCATTATAACTAGGGTCGCCTGACAGTTATACAGTCACATGATTTCAAGCCAGTTTAGGCTACCGGCCTTTCGGGTATTTGCACGTTCTCTGCGCGGCCGGTATTCCGGCCTTTCGGGTTCAAAGGGTTAAACTTTGAAATTTATCAGAACTTGAGAATAGACCGCTTCTGTAATGTATGCAAATAATATGCGTATGACGTCAGACTCCCCGTTGGCAAGCTGAACAATAGTAACTAGGTCCGGCAAGCTCCGGCAAAGTTAGCTTGCCGGACCTAGTTACTATTGTTAAGCTTGCCAACAGGGAGTCTTACATCATACGCATATTATTTGCATACATTACAGAAGCGGTCTATTGCCTGTTTCTCCATTGTAAGTAACAAAGTCAATTGTGATTTTTATTTTTTCTTCAGGTAGATTGTTGTCTTGCCATTGTTGTGTGTGCATCAAAATTAGTGAGTTGTAAAATGTCTATAAAAGTTACCCTGATTCGAAAATTGCTGTTAAATATTGTTGATTATTGGTTTTTTCTTTCTGTTGTATGTCATATTTAAAAAAAACAGGTTGTCTTGGTCATCATCTATGTCATAAGAGTAATGGGTTTATTATTTCCTTGAAAAAAAATACTTTTAATTAAATATAAAAATGAGTAGAGAATCATTCCTCTTAACAGCATTTTTTTTTTGGGGGGGGGGGGGGGGGTGGGGGAAGAAACAGGTTTTATTCATTTATGTATTTATTTGTTTTTATTCAGGTTAATGATTGTGAAAGAAGCGGACAAGAAGGTTGCCTTATACACCATCCATGTGAATCCATCCAAGACCAATGAGTTCATCGTGGGAGGGAGAGATCACTTCATCAGGTAAGTTAAAGTTGTGACTGACCTTTTGCTTCCATGACGGTACTATGTGTCATCAATATGGGAGTACATGACGCACCTTTCCCGGGGGTCAAGAGGTGCGTCATACAAATGACACCTGCATTAGTTAAAGTCCTTCCCGTACCCAGGGCTCGACACTCACACTGGCCCACTTGCCCGGGGCCAGTGAAATAGCACTTCGGCCCAGCAAAAATGTAAAAAAAATTTAGTAGCTCGATCGGGCAAGCAGATTTTCAACCCGACATTGACAAAATCAGAAAAAATTTGTTTTCTTCCATGTCATGCTTCATCTATTATCACAGGTTTGATCAGGAAAGAGTGATATTTTGAATAGTAAAAAGTTGACTCATAAAATATTATTTTCTGGCCAGTAAATTTTTCTTTCGGGCCACCAGAAAAGGGGAAGAAATTATTTCACTGTCCCGACCGGGCCACTGACAGAAAAAGTAATTGTGGAGCCCTGCAGTGTACCAATTAAAGGCACATAAGGCGGCACCTATCTCCGTTTCACTAGCCCTAGGCCACACGTTTATTATATGTAGCAAAAGCTACAGAAGGGGGGCAGCCTCTGGTAACTCCACATGTATAACTTTCCATTCTGCATTCCATAAATGCCGAGCGCCTGGCTAGAAGTAGAAAAGTCTTTGCTATGACCCAGTCTGAGTTTGAATCCGGGACCTCTAGTGCATGAGGCGGACACTCTAACCGCTATGCCACCATGCTCAATCTTTGTCAGGTAAGGCAGGGCTCAACACTAGCACTTGCCTGCTTGCCCGGGGCAAGTAAAAATTGATGTTGGGCAAGTAAAATTCATAAAATGTCCAGTTTGCTTGCCCGATTAGGCAACTAAATAATTGTTCAACTACAAAAGAACAATGTAATTTCACATGTGTTAATCACATCTAGAAGTAAAGAGGGCAAGTAAATTTCATATTGGGGCAAGTTATTTGATAATATAAGTGGCAAACTTGTGCAACTTAGGGTAAAGGTTGGGGTTAAGTTACAAGAAATGCTCTAGGATATTTGTTTATTCTTTTCTGTCCTGTTTTATCAACAGAGTTTTTGACAAGCGCATGATCACTGATGCGGATGACTCGGGAGTGGTCAAGAAATTCTGTCCTCATCACCTTGTAGACAATGAGCAAGTGAAGGCTAACGTCACATGCTGCCTCTACTCATACAATGGACAGGGTGAGTCGCAAAGATGATTGATCGATGGATTGCTTGCTTGATTGATTGATTGATTGATTGATTGATTGATTGATTGATTGATTGACTGACTGACTGACTGACTGACTGACTGACTGACTGACTGACTGACTGACTGACTGACTGACTGACTAAATTGAATTGATTGATTGATTGTTTGATGGGCTGATTGATTATTTTGTTTATTCATTAATTAATTTGGCTTTGAATGATGGACTGGCTCCTCAGATTCTTACAGATAGTAGATTGAGCGAGTGATCGGTAGAATAATTTGTTGATTAATTTTTTTATTTTTGCAGAGATCCTAGCGAGCTACAACGATGAGGACATCTATCTGTTTGACAGTTCTCACAGTGACGGGGCAGACTCCATCCGTGCCTACAGGGGCCATCGCAATAATGCAACAGGTGAGATAAGTTTTCTGTTGGAGGTGTTGCAGTACAATTGGATAAGAGCTTGACTTTCAATCACGGGAGCCGAGTTTGAATGCCCTGGCACTTTTGTCCTTCAGCAAGACATTTAATCCACATTGCTGCCCTCTACCTAGAAGTATAAATTGGTACTTGGTCGGGTGTTAATTAGCCTGTAGCACCCTGAGCAGCTCGGGCTAGTATGCTCTGCAGGGACTGAAGATGGTTCAAAGATAATTGCGCTGGTTTGAACTGAACCTGATGACCAAGAGTAATGATAATGCTTCAGTGCTTAAAAACCCTGTATATTACGATTTATAAATGCAATGTAGTATTATTTTATTAGTGTAACAGGGTATGTGGCTGAGCGGTAAGAGTCCCCATCTCAAGCACGCGAGGTCCTGGATTTGATCTCGGGCTGGGTCAAAGCAAAGACTAAAAATGGTGAACTGCTGCCTACCAGCAAGACACTAGGCATGTATTTAAATGTTTTTCGGTTAAATCATAGCGCTTGTTGATTGTGAATTAATTATTGGCTGTTTACAAAATAATACATTTATGGTTCAGAGGCCATTTATATCAAATAAATTAATGTGCAAGAACACCATGGAAGCTTTGAGTAAAAAGTGATCTATATTTCAAAATAGTTCTCATTTTCTATATTTTATCTTTCATCAGTGAAATGAGTCAACTTCTACAGTCCAAGGAGCGAGTTTATGGTGTCTGGAACTGCGGCAACATCTTTCTTCAGTTACGGGGAAAAGAAAGCAAAGAGAACATACAGTAGAAGCAATTACTAAATGAGAATATAAGAAAATAAAGAAAGCATTATTCTTATAAAGTTGTATCATATGTACTTTTAACTATAATTAAATTTTGTTTTGATTTTCATCCTTTTAGTGAAAGGAGTTAACTTCTACGGGCCACAGAGCAAGTTCATCGTGTCTGGAAGCGACTGCGGCAACATCTTTGTTCATTTACAGGGAAAAGAAAGCAAAGAGATCATCTAGTAGAAGCAATTACTAAATGAGAAAATCAATACGCTAATAAAGAAAGCATTTTTCTAATAAGCCTTATCCTATCTATTTCTAACTATAATTCAATTTTGTTTCATCCTTTTAGTGAAAGGAGTCAACTTCTACGGGCCGCGGAGCGAGTTCATCGTGTCTGGAAGCGACTGCGGCAACATCTTCCTGTGGGAGAAGGAGAGCGAGAAGATCGTCCAGTACATGCAGGGAGACATAGGGGGCGTGGTCAACTGCCTGGAGCCACACCCCTCGCTGCCCTGCCTAGCAACCAGTGGGCTGGACCATGATGTCAAGGTGTGGCTGCCCACCAGGAAGGCGGTCACCGAGCTGGAGGGACTGAAAAAGGTGAAAAATGTTTGTATGAGTTCAATGTGTGTTTTTTTTCTATCATTCAATATTTTAGGTGATGATGACAAATTTTTTAGATGGCCCGAGATAGCTCCCCCCCCCCCCCCCCTCCCACTCACACACACACACCGGCCCTTTTAGGGTTGAGGGTCTGTTTTGGTTGATTTCAAACATAAAATACAATTTGTATATTTAATGTACAGTCGAACATGTCTTAATGGCCACCTATCTACAGCAGCCAACCAGCCTATAGTGGCCACCAAAAGAACAGTGTTATGGAACATTGGAACCTGTCTATAGAGGTCACCTGTCTATAGTGGCCACTTTTCTTGTTTCCCTCAGGTAGCCACTATACACTATACACATGTTTGACTATGTTCTTGTTCAATCTTTCAATCGTTTAGGTGATGATGACAAACCGTCGAGAGAGGGAGGAGGAGAGGACGAGAGGGCCAGCGTTTGAGGATAACGCCATGATGCGATTCCTGATGGCACACCTCAGGCACAGAGCCAGACGACAGGTCAGTTGACAGGGGAAAATTAAAATAAATTTTTTTTTTTTCTTCTTCTTTTTTGTCAAGCTCGCATGAAATTAGCACTCTATAAGTTGCTTTGCATTGACACCTGTTATTGGATGTACATTTTATATCAATTAGGTCATACTTCAAGGAATCGTAAAAAGAAATCTATTCTTCCAAAATTGTATTCCCAGGATGGCTAAAAAGTATAAGTCTTGTTTTAATCATTATTATCTATAAAATAATCATGACCATCATACTCATTATTGATCCTAATCATTGTTTTTCAATGCTTTGATTACAGGCTATGGAGGCAGGTGAGTTGGACAGCAGTGATTCAGACGACTCCTCAGATTCTGAAGATCTTCCTACAGCTTCCTGTGCGACGTCCTAGAGGCATTGTGTAGTACAGTGAAACCTCTTAATAGCCACATCTATCATGTGAAAGGTCACGTGGGAACGACACATACACACATGTATGGGTACATGAGTACATTAACAATGCATGGGTGCAAGTCTCTGAACCTTGCTTCCTGTGCGACATCCTAGAGGCATTATGTAATACAGTGAAACCTTTTAATAGCCACATCTACAATGGTCATACTAGGGAATTACCATTTCCACATACACACATGTATGAGTACATGAACAATGCATGGGTGCAAGTCTCTGAACCTTGCTTCCTGTGCGACATCCTAGAGGCATTATGCTGTACAGTGAAACCTTTTTAGCCTATAGCCACATCTACAATGTAAATGGTCATAATAGGGAATGACCATATACACATACACACATGTATGGGTACATGAGTACATGAACAATGCATGGGTGCAAGTCTCTGAACCTAGCTTCCTGTGCGACCTCCTAGAGGCATTATGTAATACAGTGAAACCTCTTTACAGCCACATCTACAATGTAAATGGTCACCAGGGAACGACCATGTACACATGCACACATGTATGAGTATATAAGTACATGAACAATGTATGGGTGCAAGTCTCTGAACCTTGCTTCCTGTGCGACGTCCTAAAGGCATTATGTAGTACATGTAAATTGTCACCAGGGAACAACCATGTACACATACACACTTGTATGGGTACATGAGTACATGGACAATGCATGGGTGCAAGTCTCTGAACCTTGCTTCCTGTGCGACCTCCAAGAGGCATTATGCTGAACAGTGAAACCTTCATAGGCACAACTACAATGTAAATGGTCACCAAGGAACGACCATATACGCAAACATGTACACACATGTATGGGTACATGAGTACAGGAACAATGCATGGGTGCTGTTGCGTCGCCTTTACTCTGATGAACAACATCTAGTAAGCAGGCATAGAGAAAAGTAACCTCATGCATTTCTTTCATTGAATGTCTATGGGGCTGTAGAATAGAGGGATATTAATTCAAATGTGTAATTAATACGAATTTGCAATCTTCAGTATTTTATGATTGTTTGATTGATTCATATCTTGCACGAGTTTGAATTAATTTGCTTGCAATATATAGACACGTCATTATGCATAACATTGCTTTAATAATTAGCATGTATCTCATTCAATCGTCTGTATGCATGCAAAATGTGTGTTAGGACTGTCACCAAAAAAGGGCAACATTGGCAAACATTGCTCAGTTTTCTTACGCACTAAAAGCATAGTTCTTTTGACTTCCTTTATACCAATCAAGTCACTAAAGGAAGAAAAAATACTGCTGACAACTGCTTGTCTATAAATGTGAGTCAGTAGTAGCCAAGCTTTTGATCCTAGTCGGGCTAAATGACAGCTATCTGTATGCATGCAAAACGTGTGTATGTAGGACTGTCACCAAAAATATTTGCGATATGGCAAATATTGCCCAGCTATTCTCAGTTTTCTCACACACTAAAGATTAGTTCTTTTGACTCCCTTTATACCAGTCAAGTCACTAAAGGAAGAAAAATACTGCTGAAAACTGCTTGTCTATAATTTATGTGAGTCAGTAGTAGCCAAGCTTTGGATCCTAGCACAATATCATCCCATTCATACTTACGTCTAGCACTGGCTCGGCACTGGCTTAATCCAGTGCTAGACGCAAATATGAATGGAAATGTCTAGCATCAGTCTTGGCTCAGCGTAGCCTGGGCATTATTGTGATGCTAGACACTGTTATCGTCTAGCACAACGTTGCGCATGCGCATTACGGTCTTGCTCGTTCAGAATATATTCGATATGGCAAATATTGCCCAGCTATTCTCACACACTAAGGTATAGTTCTGTCGACTTACTTTATTCCAGTCCCTACAATGCATAAGAGAGCTCTTGCCTGATAGCCCAAGGCCAGTGAAATGTCATGAAAGCTTATAGAGTACAGAAGCCATGACGTCATAAAAACACTTTTTTAGAATTTTCAAATTTGGACTTCATTTTCAGAAAGAGCATAACAAATAATGTCCAAATACCGAAAATCAAAGGAATAGGTTACGTATTGGCTGAGATATGCCCATCCGAATGAATTTTACCTCAATGGGCAATCAGTGTTATAATGCACTGGTTCCTAAATTTAGGAACCAGTGCACTATAACACTGATTGCCCATTGACCAAACAAATCATTCGGATGGGCATATCTCGGCCAATACGTAACCTATTTCGGTATTTGGACATTATTTGTTATGCTCTTTCTGAAAATAAAGTCCAAATTTGAAATTTCTAATAAAAATGTTTATGACATCATTTATGACATCACACTTCACCACTCTATACATTTGGTGAGCCAATCGGGCAATTCAAATGTGAAACGTAACTAGTCAAGGGTTGACAAAACTTTCCTTTTCTAGGTATTCATCTCATGGAACTTCAAGGAGAAAGTGATTGATAAATGTTTACATTATCTCAATATCAGTGACAGCTGCGGTTTGTTGAGACCTTGGATTTCATAACGTGAAATTATGGGACCATATTTTACAAAGGAGATTTATCAAATGTTTTTCTATGTTTTTTTGGACCAGCAAACTTGCTCTTCAGGCTACAAGTTATTAAAAATAAATTCATTTAAATGGCACAAACAGGAAAATAGAAAGAAAAAAAGGTATTACAAATAAAAGTGTGGACCCCTATACTGCCGTACTTCGGCAAAAGGAAGCAAGTTACATGCAAGTTGTACATGTGTAACATGCTTGTTTTTGCCAAAGTATGACAGTAAAAGATATTACATGCATTTTGCTATCTGATTATTACAACTATTGATTACTCACTGACATGTCATTTAGTACTGATACAGAAATCTGTACCCTTTTGATGAATTGGATTCACCTTCTGAATATAAGATATGCAATGTATTTAGACATTCTTTTGGGGGGGGGGGGGCGGGGGCAATAGGGGATAACTAATTGCAAACATTTAGTTTTTTTTCGTTTTGTACAAAGCTTGAAAATTCTGATTATAAAGTCGATTATAATGATTCATATGTCAGCAATTTACATGACCATGAAATGTACAACTTTTGTTGTGAGACTTATGTATTATAAAACACATATTACTGATATACTCTGTACAAAATGAAAGTTACAAAGTTACACAAATTAGCATATTTTTAATCTGAAATAATGTATATTTTTTCCTATTCTTGATCATGTACATGGATGCATCAAACTAGACATGCAAAATGTTGATTGTTTTTTATGTAAAATGTGTCCTGTAAACATTTAACAGTTGGGAGATTAGAGTGCATTGTGTCTACATTATTTTCGTTTGGCTAGCTGATGTAAAGGTACTTTTTGATTCAAAGCTCTCATACAGAATGCACACTGTTTCTTTGTACAATGTTTTACTTAATCAAGTTTAGTATTATGGCGTTAATAGTTTCATCAGATTATTCTACAGAACCCCAAAGCACATTTTGGGCCACTTAAACCCATTAACTAAGTATTTATTTTTCTTGCCGATCTGGACCGACATGTAAAAAAAGGGAATATCTATTCTAGCCCCGTTCGTACAGTAGTAGTAGATGTATGCATGTTTGGCCTGGTGAATTATGAATATAATTAACTAGTATGTAATCTGGTCGCTAAGGCTGCGACAAGGCATTTTCCTGTTTGAAACAGAATGCTTTTAAGTATAACACTGGCCATGGGCATTTACGGTGAGTTTTGTTTTATTTATTATTCCTTATACATGTAAAGCCAAAATTAATCAACAACAAAGTTGAGTATTAAGTGATGTTATAATGATAGCTGTAAGTGTGCATATAAAATGTAATGGCTCGGTAAAAGCACTGGCATAGGGCCACCAAAAATGAGCTTTGAGCCTAGAAAATGGAATGAATGTCAAATTTTACATTATTTGTAACCTGTACTTTTTAATGAACAATTAATACAACTTCTGAGGAAGATCATCAAAGATGTTTGAAATATCAATTCTAGATAGTAGGCCAAGTTGATTTTTTGAAAATAAAATGTTTTCATCTAACAAGCTAATGTATTTGTTTTGTTAAAGACCATCAGTTTCCCTTGGGCCACTGGAGTTTGGATAATATAAATTTTATTTGAAAAGCCAAGCCTCCAGTAAAACTAACGTAAAAACTGACTTAGCGGTCACCTGTCTATAGCAGCCAATCTGTCTATAGGGGTCACAGTGTCTGCTGTTGCCACTTTTCTTGTTTCCCTTTGGTGGTCATCATACAAATGTTTGGCTTTATTTTTAGTCATTGGCCATTTTGAGGTATTTGTACACAAATATTAGCTGTACTTGCAAACAAATTTGTTTATAGTATTACAAATGTATTTGCATTGTACTATTTATTTTGCATGTAACTAGTGTTTGCTTTAACACACGATTCATTGATGAGTATGCATCAAGAAAAATATGTTATATATATGCATTTCTTGTTTGTGTTTCTTTCAAAGATATATCTGATTGATGTTTAATTAAGTTATGTGTTGCAAAGATTATTTGCCTACCTATGTACATTATGGAATCGTGACTGTTCATGGCATTTAAGTTCCCAGGCATGGAATCCCAATTCCTTGTTATACTTCAGCATGAGATTGAACATTTGTTAAGTTAGTCACAAAATGAATTGTGTACCCATTTGACACCGCGACTAGCACTATCTCCGATTGTTATTACGGTACCGAAATGTGGTGTTACTGTTTAATACTCATTGCAATGTCTGATTGCTTTAAACAATGTCGGGCAAGCTACTAATGGTTGTTAAGAAACCACTACTAAAAACCTGGGACTTGTTTCATGAAAGAGTCTTAGCTATGTACGTTTTCAGGCACAGAGCTAGGGTGAAATTATCTCGGCGTTTCACACAGAGCGTCGATAGCCGTTGTAAAATCAAAAGCTTGTAAGATCTAGACGCAGAGATAATTGCAACCTAGCTCTGCGCCTGAAAACGTACATACATGTAGATAAGACCCTTTCACGAAATCCTGAATCGAAGGACGATGTTCTAATATCAAAAGAATGTGACTACTTCTGTACTCTTTTCCAGGCACATTGGTGTCCATTTTTATAATAGGTAGGATTGTTTCTGAAGGAAATGTTCCTGCTTATCAGGTACACCCGAGGGTACTTCCCAATTAGGCAGATCATTTACTGTACATTATTACATTTCTTTTTCGCCGAAAATATATTATAGTTTATTGTATTTCCCCTCACCGACTTGGGTCAAGCACTATATGCTAAGTAATGTACATGTTTTGAATGGCGTTCCTGCATCTATCATGAATATATTATAATCTAGCGACATTTGCACTTTTTGCAGGATTGTTCTATTGATTCTATGGGTTGTTCACAATGTTTCAAATTTGTGTTAGTTATGTATAAAGAAAAGAGAGAAAAATTAATATGTAAGAGAATTATTACAGATGTCATCCAATCTTGATGTGAAATTTAGATGAATAAAAAGCAAAAACTTTACAAGAAGTGGAAGGGTAGTTTTTATTCATCGTATATATGGGCATGTACGTGTACTTCTATATGGTCAAGTGAGAGTGAGGGGGCATTAATTTGACTTTGGCTGGTTGATTTTTTATACGCGTACCATCGTGTAGGTTGGTCCCTCCTCTACATGATGCAAAATTTTCAGATTTTTACGTCAAATTTGGCAGGTATTCCACAAATATTCAAATGAGCTACATTGGATTTCAAACTTCAATTCTGCAAAGTACAAAACGTGATTTATTGCCATTCTCTTCCTCAAACAGACAGTATTTTTTCTGTGTATAAAATGTGTGTTTTCAAAATGTTATACTACCTCTTACTACTGTATACATGTACTTGGAACATGAGTTGTGTGTGTGTGTGTGTGTTTCAGAGAGTGTATTGTGAATGGACCTTCAAGGCATGTGATATGTGTCCGGCTATACCAAACCCTGCACTTGTCAGTAATTCACGTTTTGAAAAAATTTGCATTTTAAGTTCACATAATGTGTGTAAAAGACTTCCGATTGTAAAATTGAAACAATCATATCCTCGCTAAGTATTAACCAATTTGTTAGAACAAAGCATCAAATAAAAGCTTGTGATGATGCCTTTCTAATGGTATGAAAATCTACATTTTGATTTTTACTGACACGTGCAGGGTTTTGCTATAGCCAGTCATATCTATTTCAATCTCACTGCAAACTACACGATCCGATCCTATCCGACAAACGGGAAAACATTAACATTTATTTTTTAAGAACTACTTTTTAAACTAAAATTTGTAAAGCAATCAAACTGCAAATTCATGTGGGCTCTTTCTGGCATTTCGGGGGCTAAAATCACCCCAAGCCCCATGTATTTTGTTCACTGCCAATGAAGCATCTGAACTATACTACATACCTTAGATACACACGTCTTGCTTTAAATCAGAAACCTGGTTGTTTGTCGGATCGGAATCAGATTGGCTTTATTGGTACTCTATACATAGCCAGAATAAAAACACAAATAAAAGAGTCTTGACATCTCGTTGAATTATGGTATGTCAAACATTTATTCTAACTTAGGCATATGTTGCTCAATAAAGATAAATCCATTTACACAAATCACAACTTCCATAGATATTGGAGATAATGGGAGAACAGAGGGAAGAGAAGAGAGTCCAATGATTTTGCCACTTTTGTGTGAAATTACATTTCTGATGAAGTTAGCTGAAATACTCTGTAAAATAGTCATAAAGAATATTATGTTTGTCCTTTCCCTAGAAGAATGGGGATACGAATGAACAATATGCAAGAGCACAATTTATTCATAGACCCATGTTGCTAACAGCGAGCAAAAAGTTGCTCACTGGACTCTATATGCCCATTATTAGAGGGGTAGACTACTTGAGTAGCCAAACTGTCATGCAGGACAATGTCTACATTTGCTCATCAGACCTGTTAAATATTATGCTATCAACAAATACACGCTCTGAACATCAGAACAATTATCTATTCTTGCCAATGCATTGTTTTGGTCGGCAAGAGCATTATCACTTTAATGATTGTAGGAATACTGTTCATGACCGTTTACGAACAGTCTATTAAGGTGGACTTCTAATCTTCCACACAGAGCATCGAGATAGACTCTGCTGATAGAATGGTGACTTGGGTCTCCCTTCCTTCCCCTGCGGTCGGTTGGCGGTGATGGGCAGCATTACTTCCTCTCTTCCTGGAAGTTGATATCTGAGAAATGAAAGACAGAAAAACAAAAACAAAACATGACTTTAGTTAATTGGTTATAATACTTTACAGAAATATACAGATGGCATTTAGGGGCACACACATTACAATACCGTTGTGCGGAGATCAACCTCTTCCGCCTGCTGCACTATCCAACATGAAAAAAAAAAATTTTGGCAGATTTCTCCCTCCATTTACCAGCAAATGCAAAAAAAAACTTTCGTTTATGTGATCCACAATTCATATACTTTGATAATAATTACAGACTCAGTTGTTTTGAAGACTGCAAAAGGGAGGGAAAAAATGATTACTTCCCGTCCGTTTTCCTTACCGATGCGTCCTAAAACTTGGCGTTCAACTGTTGAACGGTACAGTGTACGAATGAGCGGTATGTTTATCTCCCGCGTATTAGCGTATATTGCGTGTAAATGGTCCAGCTGACTGGACCATATTTACTTAGTAGATGTGTTTAGGGGGTAATTTTCTATAATGAACTTTTACAAATGTGCATGTTTGTGGGAACTCTGCATTGAATATAGGCATATTGCACAAAAAGTTGCAATGGTTTTAGTTATATTATAGGAGCTCTTTATCACTAGGTTCTACTGAGAAGAAAAACAACAGTGGCATTTTGGTTAATTTTGCATAATGAGCATGCAAGTTACCAGATTTGATACAATCAAGAGCAAACAACTCCATCTGCTGCAACTGATTCTCATTAGCCGGTGTCACACACAACTATCTAGATAATTCACCTACGTATGTGACAGAGAGGTGACAGACATGCTACAAATTATCTACATAATTGGCCCCAGTGTGACTGATACTCATGTCATTGGGCAACCTCCACCGCGTTGCCTTTCAAGTGCTCTACTTCCCATTTGTTTATTATATGTGACCGGCTATAGCAAAACCCGGCACTTGTCGGTAAAAATCAAAATGTAGATTTTCATACCATAACAAAGGCCTCATCACAAGCTTTCATTTGTTGCTTTGTTCTAACTAATTGGTCAATAATTGGCAAAGATATAATTGTTTTAATTTTGCAATCATTGGTCTTTTACACACATTGTGTGAACTTAAAATGCCTGTTTCTTCAAAACATGACTTGCCGACAAGTGCCAGATTTTGCTATAGCAGGTCACAAATTGTTCATATCTTTTAACAATAATGATCTAAATATTATCATATTCTCCACATTCCACTTCTAATAAAAACATAATCTGTGTCTTGTCTTGTCAAATTTGATAATATACCTTTAAATTCAAATGAAGGGAACTGTGTCATGTCTCCGCCTCCAAACATCTTGCTGAGCTTGGTTATTTCTTGATCCATCTCACGCTCGATCATGGGGTCAGAGTCAACAAGCTTTCCGCCGGCAGACCTGCAGAAAACAATGACAATTAAATTGTGTAAGTACTATTCAATTCAACTTATAATCCAACAGATACAGGGGGGTGTTTCACAAAGATCCTAAGTTGAACTTAACTCTAAGTTGGACTTAGAAACTATGGAAAGCTGGTAGTTTCTTTGAAACAATTTTGTAAAATTTCTTTTAAAAGGATTTAGAAGGTTGATTCAAATTATTGATATTTTGTATTATCAAGGGGATTTCATGTTTTTGATGTAAAATTTATAACAAAAAGTATAAAATACTTGCATTTTTGCTTTTGAATATATTTAGTTCCAAGGCTACAATTGGCTTTCCATAATATTTAGGACCAACTTAGATTTAAGTTCAACTTAGGATCTTTGTGAAACACCCCCCAGTACTACTGAAGTGTGACCACACAGCATGGATAATGCAATGCTCGTAATTAACACAGGCCCGCTGGCCCAGGGCAACCTAATTTCATTGGTGCCAAATTGCACTGGCCCACACGGGCAACCAACATTAACATAATTTGTATGATTTTACTTTGTTTGTGGCTACCTGATTTAGGTTTTGGGACAATAAATTTGCAAAATCTTGTTTTTACTTGCCTGACAGGGCAATAAGGAAAATGAGTTAATTTCTAGCATTTCATTTCTAGACATCATGGACATGCCAGAAATGTGTCTTAGCAGTTACCCAGGGCCCCCAGATTCAAGTTTTGGGCAACTCAAATTTGCAAAGTCTTCTTTGTTTTTGAATGATTACACCCAGAGCCTGAATAGACGAATGTTCTTCAGGCGACGACCAAGGCACTTCCTCGCTCCTCGAATCGTAATCATTATCTTGACTTTCTTAACCCGTTGACCATGGGAACCGAGTGGGTTGTATACAAAGTCTATCCAGGGATTTAATAAACTTGTAGGGAACGGGTTAATGTGATTATTCAATCCGACATAATATTCTTAGGTATTAAACAAATAAAACATGGCACACTCACTTCTTCTTGCTGCTATAATCCCTGATCTTGTCGACAAAGAGCTTCTGTACGGGGTCTGAGGGGGCCTTTGCCTTGGCAAGGACCACGCTGCTTGCACCCAGGTTTCGCCTCACGATGACCGTCAGGGCTGGTCTGGCCTGGGGCCCTAGTCTTAACACTTGCTGCAGCATGATTGATCTGTGGAAGAAAGAACAAGTGAATTATTACTCTTTTCTTTATGGTGTCTTCTTTGTTATAAATATGATAAGGACCATTTCTTTAATAGTCCTTGGCCTTATTACTGATAATATTTCTAAAGGCTCGCTGCTTGCACCAAGGTTTTGCCTCACGATGACAGTCAAGGCTGGTCTGGCCTGGGGCCCTACTCTTAACACTTGCTGCAGCATGATTGATCTGTGGAAGAAAGAACAAGACAATTACGACTTTAATATGGTGCCTTCTTTGAAGTGTAATCATGACACATTCGCACAGCAGTACTCTGCTAGCACTCGGGTTTTGGACCGTTGTCAGGGCTGTCTTAGCCTGGAGCCGTAGTCTCAACAAGTGCAGCATGGCTGATCTGTGGAAGACAGAACAAGCAATTGATGCATCTCATAATGGTGTCTTCTTTGTAAATGCCATGCAATCACGTATGTAAAATTTAAAATCATTTAGCAGAGGTTAGACCTTGATAATAATTTTTCGCGACTTTCTGAATGTTTGCTTGCGCTAGCTAGAACAGCAGATAACCACTTGATGTCCTGCCGAGACTGGCCGCCGGAGTCCGTGCGAATGTCCGTTGGTCAAATCGTTCAAATGACTGCCAATTTTGCGAGTCCTGTTCATTCAATTTAAGATTGTCAAACGAATCAAGAATTTCGCGAAAATATCCACTCATAAAGTTAATATCGATTCCCCCATTTTTTATATTCCTCTACTTTTTAAAAGCAATCGTGGGCAATTTTCTTGTTGATTTTTATTTTTTAGTCATTTGTATCACCAGTTTTTTCCATCGGTTCACTTTGAACAGCTTTTTCAATTTAAAGGGAGTGTCCGCCTTTTGCAAGCCAAATTTCAAAAGTTGCAAGATTATTGTCTTATATGAAAGATAATGTAAGCTTGCCTGCAAAAAAATAGGGCTTGAACTCTCCTTTTCGTGGAGTTATATTGATTATAAGACGTCAAAATAATTAAAGCGACGGACCGTCGTTTATATATTACATTGAGAGTCTTTGCCCATTCAAAATTTTGCTCACAATAGCTGTCGGCGCATTGCAATTTTTGTATTGGTAATGGTAGAATCCAAATATTCTGCCTTTACTGAGTTGTTCGATCCTCATCTGTCTACTGGAAACTGTTCAGACGATTTGTAAATCGCAGAAAAGGCGGACACTC
Source organism: Echinarachnius parma (assembly GCA_037951105.1). Classification (NCBI taxonomy): domain Eukaryota; kingdom Metazoa; phylum Echinodermata; class Echinoidea; order Clypeasteroida; family Echinarachniidae; genus Echinarachnius; species Echinarachnius parma. Next base: position 21,708 of record JBAMJV010004783.1, on the reverse strand, counting down.
CCTTTAAAACTAGAACCGGCACTATGGCAAATCACTGTACACAAATAGAGCAAATTTAGGCAAAAAGTGGCATACCTTTTGTACAGGGCAATTTTTTTATTTGGCTGTAACTTTTTTTCTGTAAATGTTTGAAAGGTGGACGGGACGGTATACCAACTTGTTTGGAATCCTACAAAGAATCAATTAAAACATGTTTCAAGCCTATAACTGTAAGATGTTCATGTAAAAATGGAAAGTTTCGAACTATTTTCCCATAGGCATTTGCCATAGTGATCGGCTCGGGGCCCGACCACATCTACTAAAGTAAATGGTCCAATCAGTTGGACCATTTACACGCAATATACGCTAATATGCTGGAGATAAGCATACCACCCATTCATACACTGTACCATTCAACAGTTGAACGCTAAGTTTTAGGACTCATCGGTAAGGAAAACGGACGGGAAATAATAAAAAAAATCTACATTTTGCGGTCTTCAAAACAAAAGAGTAGGTAATTATTATCAAAGTATATGAATTGTGGATCACAATTTGCTGGTAAATGGAGGGAGAAATCGGCCGACACAAAATGTTTTTGTGTTGAATAGTGCAGCAGGCGGAAGAGGTTGATCTCCGCACAACGCTATTTTAATGTACCTATGTCATGTATGTGTGGGCCCGACCTGAACTTGAAGTAGGGAGTTCGGTGATATTTGGATTTTTTGAAGGAACCTCAACAAACTTAATATCATTGGAAAGCTTGTAAAGTGAGAAAAATAATGGTGCTTTGTGACATGCAAACATGTCCCTTTAATTTAGAATTATATTATGAATGTGAATTATCCTCACATTACTGAGAGGTTCCCTTTCATCTCAGAATATACTAGTGAGTGGGGAATTGGGGAGTGTATAACCCTGAAACAACGGAGGGGGTCCGAGTTGTTTACATTTTGACCGCTGTCAGAATAACCTAGGACAGGTGCAGCTCAGGGTCAAATGACCAGCAAGGGGCAAATGTGTCTGGGTCAACACAAAGTAATTACCATAAAATAAGGTGTATGAAAACACCACTAAGGGGAGTACTGATTGGTCTAAAGTATTTCTTTTGTATTTTCTTATGCTCGTTCTAGACAAGGAATAACATAGCTTATATAAGGTCAATCGTTGTTGCTGATTGGTTAGGATGAATTTCTATATTAACTCTTTGTCTCATGTGATGTAAGTAGACCTGCTAGACCAGCGCTTTGATTGGCTGGAAGTCAGTTCTTCATGTATTTTGTTAGTAGTAGCTGAGGTGGATGTCTGGCCAGATTGCTGACTTGGTGAATTGATATTCTTAACTATTTCTTTATGTACAGTTTATGTAACTGCCAAATTTGCGTTACACAAGAAGTGAACATTAATTTGCTCTTGATAATATTGAATTATACAAGCAGTGCATTGTTACTTTCTCTTGATCTATTTTTGGACTGAGATTTACACTGGAGTTGGATTTTTGAATCAGAATACGTCAAGACTTGGTTGAGAGCAGATCTGCGATCTGCTTGTCCCTCTTTGCTTCATGGATAACTTTGTAAATAAACCGGCATGTATTACTCTCCAATATGAACAGTGTTTCTGAGTTATTTATTCCGGCTCCAATGTGGAAGGAGAAAGGTGATGGCGTATGACTGGACAAAGTATACCCAATCTGGGGGAGCTTTGTCACATCTTGGTGGCAGCGGTGGGATCTGGAAGCAATTTGCACCAGTCCATTGATTTCATAAAACGCCTTGTTTTGACTGAATTATTTGTGCAAAGTCTGCTGCAACTGTTGTGAGCTACGTTAAACTGGTTCGTGACGCTGATGGTGTAAAGTGCATCAAACAGAACTGATCCAACACATATCTGTCTTGCTGACCATATTTTGCTGGCTGTGGGGGCACATCTGATCTAGCCATTGTTGGTGCTAGCAGATCCGTGATCGAACCACTACCTGGTGTACCTGAGGCTGTGATGACTAAGTCTGTGATGCTGGTGACAGGTGCGGGTGAGCAGACGTGACGGAAGGACTGAGGATCAAACCTAGCTGTATGCAGAGACGCCGGATCGGGATACCGAGCTGGAACCGGACTGAACGGAGGAACAACGGGCAACAGGCAGGAGAACAAGGGCAGTCGACAAGGGAGACTAATTACCGATCAACAGAAAAATTAGAGCTAAGTGATATGCATAACTTTTTGTTGTGAGTGTGTGGCATTAATCGAACATTAATGTTATTGGTTACATGTTAATATTTACATGTTTATTGCACTGTTGGCAGTGTGTGTGGCTGAACTAAGAGTACCTTATTGTAAGCACATTTTTATTTTAAGTTCAAGGATTTATCTTAGTTGCTATCCATGGTTGATATAGTAGCTGAATTTTGAACTTGGTGACTGTTGATTTAAGTATTGTTGATTATATTTGGTTATGTAATTGATATACAGTAGTAGTTTGTTGTAGGGATTCACAATGAGTGACGTGCGGCAAATGAAGGTGGCTGAGTTGAGGGCCAAGTGTGATGAGCTGGGTCTATCCCATGAGGGGTTAAGTAAGGCTGAATTAGTCGATCTTTTAGAGCCACATATGAATTTGAATGAGGCAGGTTCAGAGCCTGTTAGCACTGCTCCACAGAGCAGCACAGTTGAGTTAGAGATGCTGCGGATGAAATTAGCACATGATTTGCAAATTGCTGAGTTAAATGCACAGACGAGGCGAGTGGAAGTGGAGTTAGAAAAATCTCGTATAGAATTTGAAATGGCTCGCAACGCGACACAGGGGCCGGCGGCCCAGCGTAATGATCGGGTAGACAATCTTTTGCCTAGGGGCAATTCCATGATTAGGTGGACATGACCCCAAAATTTCAAAGTGTCTTTTTCTTACATTTTTTGGTTGTATATGATTAAAGACACATCAAAATTACTGGAAAGGTTATTTATTTTGCTTTGACTGTGGTAAAAGTGGGTTAAAATAGCGAATTTATATTGGTTATATTTTCCTGTGTTATTTCTAATGTAAGTTAAGAAAAAGTTGATTAAGCCATTATGAGCATGAAAATACACAAGACCTTACAAACTTATCATATTTATTTAGTGAGTACAATGCTCTAATAGATTTACCATGCAAAATTAAGAATCTGAGTTGCTTATGCCAACAGTGAGTGAAATTAAAAACCATTGGTATGCCATGTAACGTTACTAACCAAAACATGGATTTATTTTTCTATAGAGAGAATGCAATGCCTTATAATATTCCTACTTCAAATTTTTCTCTTCCAGGCAATGCTCAATCAAAATTAAGGAACAAATTTTACAAATATTATATGATGTATTAATTATAAGCAGTCAAAATCTGTAACGTTACTAACCATGTAACGTTACTAACCAGTCTATGATACAGAGTGTAACGTTACTAACCATAACAACAGTGAAAGAGACACTTATAAGCTGGCCCTAATCAAAAGTGAGTGAAAGGAATATGTAAAGTAAGACAAAAGAGGCCACTTTAGAACAATGGATGATCAATTTTTTTAAAGTAATGTGAGTTATTCAACCATGTGCAGCATCCCATGTGTGCAGCATCTCATATCTATGCTCTATGCAAGAACATGTGCAGTATCTGATGTTCAGCGCGAGCAGTATTTTAGTGTAAACTCCTCATAAATCTTTCTCCTGGAAAGTAGTCATTGGAAAATATAGTTGACTCTACTTTGACGAGCAGCGACCTGTCTTTGGTAAGTTGAATTATTGTAGTAATTATAATCTTAATTATCATTTATACCCTATATCAAGGTATTTCGTTGTATTGAATACACTGTGTACAGTTTACACTGATTAATGATAATGATATATATCGTATTTACAGTGAAAACTAATATATTGATATAAAACAAATATATTGTAATGGATTACATAAACTTACAAGTGTATATTTAATGTAATTACACTGTCCAGAGATGTTTATGTTTCTGTGTTTTTAGGGGTGCATTATGATTAGCCATGTCGGTTGCCATAGAAACTTGTATGTAAAAAAAAACATCTTTAGTGATGAAGCACTTGCAAAAAGTAGTATTTTAATTTAGTGAAAACTTCTAAGGGATATCAACAAGAATCTTAAAACCAATTTTGTGACTGAAATATTTTTACAGATATACTATATTTGTAACAATTGTTTTATCTCATTTGTTTGTGTCATGTGGGAACTTTCCAACATTCATTCAAATATTCTACTCTGCAATATGATGCAGAAAATGTTCATCTTAATTAATTACTACTTGCCTACCTTTTAGTTCATGAATACATTATATTTTGTTTTTATTTATTTTTCTATATGTAGGTCATGAAGCAAAATCAATAGTGAACTTGAAGAGGACTGGCAAGTATGAGGAGTACAAAGATAAGAAAGCAGTTACCATGAAGAGGAGCTGGGAGGAGAAAAGGATGCAAGAACATTCCCTACCAAAATGTGTGCAAAAACAGCTCCAAATCAAGAAGAAACTACTCAAACAAACATCTCTTTTTAGAATTCTATCTCTCCAATGAGTTTTGTATTAAACACACATAATTATTTTATTTACACAAAGCTACATGTATTTGAATTTGATACTATGAACAAAGTACTATTTAAAGTTTTTGTAAGAATCCGAATGTAACATTAATTGGATTATTGAACAAGTCAACAAATGACCATTTGGATTGATAGATCTCTACTCAATATTTGCCTGCTAACATACTACAAATATTGAATCTAAATGCTTGCAAATAAACAGTTAACTGGTATTACAAATTATGCATTATTAACCTACCACTTGATGAACTTTGGTGAACTATGGAATGTATCGGATAAGATATGTTTTCAAACAGTTTTCATGTTTCAAGTTGTGAGTTAAGAGTTTCTAGTTAGAGAATTTAAAAGTTAAGAGTAATATGGATAGTTATGTTGATTTACTTGTAATTCCTAAGTATTACTTGTGATTTTGAGGCAAAGGGAGGGTAAAAAAATGATGTTTGGTAACTTTTACCTTTGCACGGACAAAGTGTAACGTTACTAACCGTAACGTTACTAACCATGATTTTGGAGCCTAATGAAAAAAATATGAGTCAAGATGCTTTAATTATTGGCTGAAACATGTGCCAACTAACTAGAAGTAAAATGAATATGGCACTTTGTTGGAATTATCTAATGTTTTAGAAGACTTCTCATTTGAAAACATTGATTTTTTTCCCATGTCCTTTTTTTGTAACGTTACTAACCGACAATAAAAGTTGCCATGGCGACGCGAATATTATTTCAATTGTGTTCATTTTTTTTTGGTATTATAGACCTAGGGTGGGTGAACATGTTGTAACATGATTGTGACTTGAAATGAATAGATGGTTGTGTTATAGTAGAACATGTTATGAAAATATGCTCTAAATGTAACGTTACTAACCGTGGAATTGCCCCTAGGATGAATGAGAATGATGATGTTGATGCGTTTTTGCGTACTTTTGAAAAGATTGCAAAGTTACATGGCTGGGATAAAGAGTTGTGGGCGGGGCGACTTGCCCCACTGCTAACTGGCAAAGCGCGTGAAGCCTATGCGAGACTAGACGATAGTGAGTGCGCGAATTATGAAGCCATTAAGCGGGCGATATTGCTTAAATATGAATTAACACCGGACGCGTATAGACAGAAGTTTCGTAGAATGAATAAGCGCACAGATGAAAGCTATGTGGAATATGGAACGAGAATGCGGGACACGTTTGATAGATGGGTAGAGGGGGCTGGAGCAAAAGGTAGGGCTGGGCCGCTGGAGGACATGATCCTGCAAGAAAACATGCTGGATCATGTACCTCCAGATTTGAAATTGTGGTTGCTGGACAACCATCCAGCCAATTATAGTCAGATGATTGGCCTGGCGGACGAGTACACTACTGCTAGGAAGAGCCTGAATAGAGGCTACAAATCGGAAAGGCATGATAGGGGTAATAGTTACTCGCAAGGTGGGGCAAAGTCAGGTCATGATGACAAAGAAAAATTTAAAGGACCGTTCCCTAGTCCACATAACCCTAGGAAAGATAGAGAGTTAATGAAATGCTACACATGTGGAAAACCTGGGCACATCTCCCCAAATTGCCCAAACAAACACGGGGGTGGATATTCAGGGAAGGGGGGAGGCGCAGCCAAGGGGTACATGTGCGAGGTAGATAGAGTAGATGCAAAATTGAAGCCGTATATGAGCGAGGCTCAGATTAATGGTTCGACAATTAATCTGCTGCGCGATACAGGTGCTACGCAATCCTTAGTGCGACCCGAACATGTGGCAGACGACACATACCTTGGACGCAGTGCAAAGATAAGGGGCGTAACAGGCAATGATGTTGATGTTCCTCTTGCACTAATTCATTTGGAAAGTAGGCCGTATTCTATTTGCGATCATGTGGTTGTGGGTGTGATTGATACGTTGTCTGTAGATATGTTGCTAGGCAACGAGTTACTAGATGATGATTTGCCCGATCTTCCATTACTTAATCCTGTTAGTATGGTAGTGACAAGGGGGCAGCAAGCAAGACTTGCTGAACAAGAAGAGTCGAAGAATCAGGGTCAGAAGGAAGTGGGGGGCAAGTCCATAGAAAGCGTAGAGAAAATGGGTAATGGAGAGCCTAGCAGTCCCAGCCTCCTTACACTTGAAAAGGAGGCACTTAGTAAATCACAGAGGGAGGATGAGACCCTGAAATTGGTGCGAGACAAAGCACTCCCCTCAGACGCAGATGCGGGGGAGGGGTGTTATTTCTACTGGGAGGGGGGAATCCTCTTTCGGTATTGGAAAAAGAAGGATACTAATCAGTCACAAGAATTTCGTCAAATAGTGGTTCCTAAGGAATATAGGCGGGAGTTGCTAGGTATGGCCCACGATAATTTAATGGCAGGACACTTGGGGATTGAAAAGACAAAGGATAGGATACTGAAAAACTACTATTGGCCGGGATTGTTTCGGGATGTGTCTGAATATATCCACACATTTGAGCCATGTCAGAAGAGTAGTAGTAGGCGGGGTAGGAAGGTCCCAATGGTCCAGGTGCCCATCATGGCAGAACCATTTCAACGAATTGCTCTAGATATAGTAGGGCCTCTCCCTAGAACCAAAAAGGGGAACACTTATATTTTGGTTATTTGTGACTATGCAACTCGATACCCCGAAGCCATTCCCCTACGTACTACAAACGCAGATAAGATAGCTGATGAGCTCATCAAGCTATTTTCCCGGGTGGGGGTGCCCCATGAGATTTTGACAGATCAGGGATCAAATTTCATGTCAAAATTGATGGTTCAATTATGTAGTAGTTTGGGCATCCACAAGATTCGGACAAGTCCCTACCATCCTCAGAGTAATGGGCTAGTAGAACGCTTTAATGCCACTTTGAAAGGAATGTTGAAACCCTACATGGAGGAGGAGAAATGCAACTGGGATGAGCACCTACCCTACCTCCTATTTGCATACCGGGAGGTTCCCCAAGAATCCACAGGTTTCTCCCCATTCGAGCTGATGTTTGGGCATCATGTTAGGGGGCCCCTAGATGTATTGAGGGAGACACTGACAGGGCAGCTTGATGAGGGAGAGGGGGTCCTTTCGTACGTGATGAATATGAGACAGAGGCTAGCACAAAACCTTGAGCTGGCACACAAAAATCTGTCAGAAGCGCAGACACGACAGAAATTATGGTATGATAAAGCAGCGCGTGCTCGCACATTAGAAGTAGGAAATGAAGTGCTAGTTCTACTCCCGACATCAAATAGCAAATTGCTAGCGAAGTGGCAGGGCCCACACAAAGTGGTACAAAAGGTTAGTGAGGTTGACTATGTGGTAGAAATGGGGGAAAGGAAACGGCAACAAGTCTTCCACATTAACATGCTCAAAAAGTGGAACACAAGGGAAGAGGTGGTGATGTACACACAGCCTAGGTTAGTTGAGGAGGAGGAGACTGACCCACACATTGCTATAGCCCCCTCGAGCAAGGACAGTAAGGATGATGTAGAGGTACACATTCCCACACACTTGACTCAGGAGCAGGCAGGTCATTTAAGGTCACTGATTGGGGAGTTTGGGGAGACCCTAAGTAATGTACCGGGGAAGACATCTGTCCTACATCATGATGTAATCACTACATCAGAGGCTCCCATACGTCAGCGTGCATACCGCTTGCCGCATAGTGTCAAAGATGCAGTGAAGAAAGAAATAGATGATCTATTGGAAATGGGGATAATACAGGAATCAAACTCCCCTTACGCATCCCCCATTGTTTTGGTGACTAAAAAGGACAAGTCTATGAGGCTGTGTGTAGATTATCGAAAATTGAATGACGTGACGATTTTCGATAGTTACCCAATACCCAATATTGAAGAGCTCATTGATAGGCTAGGAAATGCTAGGTTTGTGTCCACACTTGACCTCACGAAAGGCTACTATCAAGTGGAGCTATCTGATGCAGCGCGCCAGAAATCCGCATTCACCACACCCTTTGGGCTGTATGAATTCACAGTCATGCCTTTTGGTATGAAAGGGGCGCCTGCTACATTCCAACGGCTTGTAGATAAGGTACTGCGCGGCGCCGAGGCATATGCGGCTGCATACATAGATGATATAGTTGTGTTCAGTGAAACATGGGAAGAACACATAGTACACCTGAGAGATGTGTTTGGTAGATTGAGAGAGGCAGGCTTAACAGCCAAGCCATCCAAGTGCAAGTTTGGAGAGAGAGAGGTCTTGTATTTGGGGTTTGTGATTGGAGGGGGGAAAGTGAGGCCTGAACCTGCCAAAATTGAAGCGGTGGTGTCATACCCTAGGCCAGTCACAAAGACAAATGTTAGAGCATTCTTGGGCCTGACTGGATACTATAGGAAATTCATTCCTGGGTATAGTGACATTGCCTCCCCGCTCACAGACTTAACAAAGAAATCTGAGCCAACTCTGGTGAGATGGGATGATAAGAGCGAGGCAGCATTCCAAAAGCTCAAGGGTGCACTGACCTCTGCCCCAGTTTTGAGGAGCCCTAATTACACTGCTCCATTCATTGTACAGGTTGACGCTAGTGATAGGGGCATAGGGGCGGTACTCAGCCAAACAGATGAAGAGGGGGCTGATCACCCCATCGCCTTCATTAGTCGCAAGTTACTCCCCCGTGAGGTGAACTACCCCATCATTGAGAAGGAGTGTCTAGCCATCATTTGGAGCGTGGAAAAGTTTCAGCCATATTTGTTTGGCCAGCCATTTGTCGTTCAGACAGACCACCATCCTTTGAGTTGGCTGAAACAGCTCAAAACCAAAAATGCGAGGCTAATGAGATGGAGCTTGGCACTCCAGTGCTACTCAATGAAGGTAGAACACCGTAGGGGACTGGCCAATGGCAATGCAGATGCATTGTCTCGTATGTAAAGAAAGTAGAGATAGATTAAGAAGAGACTTAATCGATATGACTTCTCATGATTTGATTTGTATTAATAAGTAATGTACAACATGGATGTTGGGTAAATGATACCTTGTTTGTGGGAATGATAATAAGAGTAGAATAACTGAGAAAAGTATTGTAATTATGTGTAATGAAAGTCGATTTTTATAGCCACACACACTTATGCCAAGAAATTGTAAGAATAGGTTTTTTTAGAATATGAATAATTATCGCGGCCACACACTTGCACACTTTGGAACTGAACTTGAATTGAATCGCGAATGGTGCGTGAATTTGGAGACGACTGGAGGAGCCAGGAACGCACTCGTGACACCCAGAATCGAGAACTTTTTAATGGAATTTAAAAAGAATAATAATCACAAGAAATACTAGCTTGAATATTGAACTCACTTATGAACTCTAATCTGCGTATGAAAATTTTGATCTCTTGATTATGTGAATCGATATGTTGTAATTGATACAGTCATCATGATATGCTTCATTATTATTATCTAGTGCTAAAATGTCATGGATTATTAAGCATGCACTTGCATATTTGAAGAGTTTAAGAGATGAAAATGTCATGTTATTTTTGCATGATAATGTTTGAGAAAATGGTTTGAGTACACGCAGTCAAATATTGTATTTTGTTAATATTATTTTGTATATCAACATGTTAATGTTATGTTTTGTTTTACGTACTTTGGTGTTTCATTAGGGTGGTGAGATTAAGATAATTCACTCTGATGTAAACTATGTTTATAATGAGGTTAAGTACCTCATTCTTAACCGATATAGTTTCCATCTCCAGAAGAAAGGGGATGTCTGTGACATGCAAACATGTCCCTTTAATTTAGAATTATATTATGAATGTGAATTATCCTCACATTACTGAGAGGTTTCCTTTCATCTCAGAATATACTAGTGAGTGGGGAATTGGGGAGTGTATAACCCTGAAACAACGGAGGGGGTCCGAGTTGTTTACATTTTGACCGCTGTCAGAATAACCTAGGACAGGTGCAGCTCAGGGTCAAATGACCAGCAAGGGGCAAATGTGTCTGGGTCAACACAAAGTAATTACCATAAAATAAGGTGTATGAAAACACCACTAAGGGGAGTACTGATTGGTCTAAAGTATTTCTTTTGTATTTTCTTATGCTCGTTCTAGACAAGGAATAACATAGCTTATATAAGGTCAATCGTTGTTGCTGATTGGTTAGGATGAATTTCTATATTAACTCTTTGTCTCATGTGATGTAAGTAGACCTGCTAGACCAGCGCTTTGATTGGCTGGAAGTCAGTTCTTCATGTATTTTGTTAGTAGTAGCTGAGGTGGATGTCTGGCCAGATTGCTGACTTGGTGAATTGATATTCTTAACTATTTCTTTATGTACAGTTTATGTAACTGCCAAATTTGCGTTACACAAGAAGTGAACATTAATTTGCTCTTGATAATATTGAATTATACAAGCAGTGCATTGTTACTTTCTCTTGATCTATTTTTGGACTGAGATTTACACTGGAGTTGGATTTTTGAATCAGAATACGTCAAGACTTGGTTGAGAGCAGATCTGCGATCTGCTTGTCCCTCTTTGCTTCATGGATAACTTTGTAAATAAACCGGCATGTATTACTCTCCAATATGAACAGTGTTTCTGAGTTATTTATTCCGGCTCCAATGTGGAAGGAGAAAGGTGACGGCGTATGACTGGACAAAGTATACCCAATCTGGGGGAGCTTTGTCACATGCTTAAATCAACTTATTAGCTTTAATATTAGTGGAGATATTCCAATTTTAGAGGTAGAAGGTACAAAGTTTGGTTCTGCCAGTTTCAGACGATGGACGGTAACTATGCTCTGCACGTGCCCCAGCGCTATTAATAGAAAACGCATGCCTCAACATGGCAAAAAATATCAAAATCAGTATGTGGGCAATTTGTTTACATTGGCTGATTGCAGCTTAGCGCTATTACTACTCCCATAGTAATGTATTTCAATGTGTAGAGAAATCAACACTTTCATAAAATACTACTTTTCCATACCTTTTTCAGATTCCTTCCTCCAGTTTTAAACGATTTTTCGTCTAATTTTTGTGCCGAAAATCGATGCAAAAATGTCAGCAAAACAATTCTTCAAAAAAATCAATTTGCTAGGTGAAAATTCAAAAAAATTCCGGCGAATTTGGTGTCATTCAAAAGATCAGATTCTGCTGTTCACGAAAATGGCCTCAAATTCAACGTAGAGGGAGTTTACGAACCCCTACTCTGGCATGGAAGTTGGGTGAATTTATGCACTGTGTAGCAAAATGGAGTCTTCAAGTGCAGTCGCTACCGCGAAGTCTCCTAACTCACTGCGCATTCAGATTGTTTTTTGGGGTGTTAAAACATCGATTTAGGAACAACTAATGCCATATCCAGATCAAGGAAGGATTAAGCTGCAAGAGGATACCAATTTCATGGTAAAATATTGAAAAATATGAATTCTACCCTAGGTTTTTGGTAGCAAAGTTTTGCGTGTTAGCAGATCTATACAAATGCGTGATTGCGGTATTCCGTCGTTCTCCCTACTTGAAGCCCCAACTCGCCAGTTTTCCGGTTCTGAGCCCTGCCCTGTTGCAGATGTGTTCTAAATGGGCAAATCTGATTGGTTGAAACATGCACATTTTCTTACTAGTTACAATGAATTGTTAGTAATGACAATGTTACATTGTCATGTATTGATTGTACATTTACAATCGATTGCATCTCTTCCTGGGGCCCCAAGACCAAGTCTGATTCGGCCCTGGTCACAGGCACAGCAGTCACTGAGTCAGCATTTTACAAATTAAACATAAAATAAGATTTATACAAATTATAGTTTATTTATAGTTTATAAACTGGAAAGTCAGAAGTCAGAAGTCAGAAGTCAGAAGGCAGGATTTAACGTTCAGATGCAAACATGCAACAGCCAACATCAGACACATTATTCATGGTATTTCAGTAGCACTCTGAAAGTCAGACTCAAATTAGTCAGGCGCTAATGTGGTTTCGTACCCCTTTTTTTTTTCCCCCCGCTTTTTTTCCCAACGCTTTATTTGTCTTTAAAATCAGCTAAATTAGTTTGTATTACTCACTGCACTTTGTCCTTATCCCTCGATGGTCTGTTGTAATATTTTGGTCAACATTTAAGGCCTTTTTTTGGCGACTTTAATCGATGGTTTTGAAAGCGTCGCGGCACCAGCTTCACGGTCGCACAAATCGAAATAGCGGGACTTCACGAGCAGCTATGCCGTTAGCTACCGGTGACTAACTATGATCAGCTCTGTGCGTAGCACAGAGCTGTGAATTACTGACGATCGAAATGGTGTAGCGTTTTTGCGATGAGGTGTTTTTATCACCTTTAATTATAATTTTTTTGTATTTGGTTAACCTTTTCTAGAGAACAAAAGTGCGTTTTATCTGCGCGCTACATAGAAATTATATGAAAAGAATAATAACTTACCTCAAATTGATGATTAATCCCAAACGGCTTCGCACAAATATTCGAAATTGTCCTGTCGCCTCCAAAGTCATCGGCAATGCATGCTGGGATATATAGGCGAGGTTTTATTCCGGTTCCGCGCGTAAGTGGCGATCGGTTGACTAATACATATAAGCCAGGCCACTGTACTCAATGTTAACCTAACCGCCTGGCATATACATCGCTCGAAATCTTGCAGGAACATGTTTGTAGATGGGCGATGAGGTGTTTTATCCTCTTTAAGCAGATTTTTTTTAAATTTTGTTTACTTGTACTGCACCCTAAAATACCTATGTACGACGGCGCTACACAAAATTGCTATAAAAAGAATGATAACTTACCTCAAATTGATTATTTATGTCGATCGTCCTTGTTAGAATCCGGCTTTTTTTTTCGATCCGTCGGCATCGCACAGCGCGCACATCTTGGCTCGTACGCCAAAGTTTGACCTGCGACCTCACGCATGCGCACTGTGGACACAAATTCGGATACCATTTTGGAATTTTTGCTTCTTACCACAATCTGGACGATAAAAACCTAATTTTGTGAATAAATACACCGAATGGAGCCTCATGTATCAAGACAGTGGACCATTGATGTCCATGGATAACATCCGTCGTAAGTATAAAACCAGATATAAATTGTATAGTATCTTATATACTATTTTTACCAATAATTGTTACGAGCGGTACACCTAACACACACTTCAATATGCCAGGCTCTGTGCTACGCACAGAGCCCGGTTAGGTTAACCGGTGACATGAACGTGGAGAGAGTACCGTACTCCTGCGCGCGCCGTACCGGTTACGTCCATATGTATGGTGGCTATAAATCTGAAACGTAATCAATTGATCAAGCTGGTGGCCGTATGATCGTGTTTTTTTTTACGTTCCACATTTAGAGCCACCATACATCGCTTCAGCTATGGATGTAACCGGTACGGCGCGCGCAGGAGTACGGTACTCTCTCCACGTTCATGTCACCGGTAGCTAACGGCATAGCTAGCTGCTCGTGAAGTCCCTCTATTTCGATTTGTGCGACCGCGAAGCTGGTGCCGCGACGCTTTCAAAACCATCGATTAAAGTCACCAAAAAAAGGGCTTGAATGTTGACCAAAATATTACAACAGACCATCGAGGGATATATATGAAGGTGTATTGAAACTTCGCGCACGAAAATTTCGAACTTTTTCAAAGTGTCGTAGGAGCAACAAAATTATTGTAATATCAATGAAACAAGCATTAAAATACTCCCTCTATTCTGAGGATTCGATGTATGTAAAACATTTTCGATTTAAACTCACAATTCATGTGTTATTGGCCCGATTCCGTAACCATGTCATATCAACAAGAGATTCTCCACCGAGTACGGTAGTCTTGAAACTTCGCGCTCCATACACTTTGATACACTGCCATTGACTTAACACGCAATCCTGTGTAGCAAACTTTAACACGCATGTCAATGGGTGTGTGAAGATGCAAACTTTTGCGCGTATTAGCATCTTGGCACGCGCGCGTTGTGAAGCTTTCTACGGAGATTGCGCGATCCGAAAGTAAATTTGAAAGGAAGGACGAATAAAGGAGCATTTTACGCAGCATTTCGATAACAACAAGTCTGTTCTACGGGAAGGATTTCGATTTATTTTGATGATTTTCTATTGTCCATAATTTATACACGAAAAAACACACAAAAAGTAAGTTTTTTCTCAAGAAATATCGATCTTTGTTTGCTATTTTTTTGGTTGATTAGTAAGTAATGTGTGCTCTTTCATTTGGCGTCAGAAAATTCCGTCGCCGTGTCCGTGTTCTAATGTTTGCGTACCGCTTATATGATGCGCGAAGTTTCAATACGCGCGAAGTTATAATACTTGTCCATAATAAAGGACAAAGTGCAGTGAGTAATACGAACTAAGTAATTTAGTTGAGTTTGAAGACAAATAAAGGCTTTTTAAAGCGTTGAAAAAAGAAAGAAAAAAGGAGTACGAAACCACATTAGCGCCATTAGTCATGTATCATAAATAAAGACTCACACGCACAGTCGCATTCATAAGAGTAAGACATAACTTATTAATCTGAATGTTAATGAGAAGTCAACTCATAAATCGAGTAGATACACATACTTCATTCCCGTGTGCAAAAGGTACATCACATTTATCCAAAACCCGCAACAAAATATAACTTTCCGCTAGTGTATGCCTACTGGATGGAGTATAATACACAATACGTGCGTTTTAGGTTGCCTACGAGGCGTATTCTACACGAAGAACAAAACGTCCCGCATGACGTCACAATTTCGCTGAGGTTAACAGTAAACTGAAACCCATATGAATTGTAGTACAGCGCACAAAGAGCTTATGAAGGTAGGTAATTAGAAATATAGATATAAATGTTGGTAATATGAGCAAAGGATAAATTTCATTATCTCCGTATTTTTAATTGAATATATTTCGGATTCAAGTTCGATAGAGACACAATAAAGCACGATCACATGAATAAAAACACTTAAATTTGTAAATATACTAAAGATTTACAATATTATTCCACGATATTAAGTATATTTTACCTTATTCTTATCGTATGCGATAGCTAGGCAGCGGCGATGATCTTTCGGTCTTGCGTGCCTTCCCACAGAATGATACGCTATCGTCGTGTGTGGGCGTTTTCAAAAAAGAAAAAGGGGCTCGATGGATAACATTTTATGGGCGACCAATAATTTATTTTAGGGCGTAGAGACATTTTTTTTTCCAGGGGGGGCTGAGCTCTAAATTGCCCGGATTTCATCTAACCGTTTTGTTCCACCTGACAAGCAGGATCCGGGGCGTAGCTACGAGCTGTGCCCCATGAGTCCATGAATAATTTACAATACCAGGGACAAAAATTGACAACATATCGCCAACAAATATGCAATAATTTAAAGGTAAAATATCAACATTTTTAGGCCCACGATCATAGTAATAGTGATGGTATATGGAATTATAATTCACTGAAAATAGTGAGCTATTAAATGATTTAGGAGGTACTTTTTTGTTTGATTGTCAGGCGAAAACCTGTACCCCTCATGAAAATGTAAGCCCCACTTATACACCCCCCCCCCCCCCCCCTCCTCCTTCGCCCCAACTGAATAATCATAGCTACGTCACTGAGCATAATCTTCATCCGAAGACAATGGCTGTAACCAGTGGCGTAATGAGCAAACACTTTTGGGGGGGCAGAACCAAATCCGTATCACCACCGGATATTGCGAGGGAGCGAAGCGACCAAGCCCGAAGGAGGGGCGGATCTAGCTTTTTTTTGCTAAGGGGGGGGGGGTGGTGGGGGTGACCCAATGACGATGATTGAAAACAGTGAATAGTCCTAAATATTAATAATGCGAGCGAGCGGAGCGAGCTTTAAAATTTTAGCAACTTCACAGCGAGAAAATTGCCATTTGTTTCAATATTATTGTATGGGTGTATTCGTTTTTATTACTTATGATATGGCGTTATGAAGGGTAATATATAAACACTCGAGGTTGTGAAATATCATGTATGCGAGCGAGCGGAGCGAGCTTGAAAATTTTAGCAATTTCACAGCGAAAAATTGTCATTTGTTTCAATATTGTATGGGAATATTCGTTTTATTACTTATGATATGGCGTTATATAACACCCGAGGTTGTGAAATATCATGTATGCGAGCGAAGCGGAGCGAGCTTGAACATTTTAGCAATTTCACATCGGAAAATTGTCGTTTGTTTCATTATTGTATAGGTATATTCGTTTTATTACTTATGATATGGCGTTATATTAACACCCGAGGTTGTGAAATATCACTGTATGCGAGCGAGCGGAGCGAGCTTGACAATTTTAGCAATTTCACATCGGCAAATCCCAAAATCCCGGAACAATGAGGGAGGAAAGAGGGGAAAGGAATAAATGAAAAAAGGGGACCCATGTCTGCGTAGATTTTAAAATGAAAATGGGACCCATGTCTAAGGATCTTATCTTGTAAAAGTCACCCCTTCCCAGCGGCACATCCCCGTATACCCAAATACGTGGAGTACCCCCCCCCCCTCCCCCCCCCCCCTCGGGGTGCGTTAGTGCGTCATCATCGTCACGATTCTTAACCAGAAGAGGGTTTAGGATTGATTCGTGAAGAAAAACAAAAATGCACCCCCCATAAATAATATTCGCAAAGTGACATATTCAAGTTCAAACAGTGCATCAAAAGCATTATTTTATGACAAAACATAAACATTGTATTCCAGACGTATACAAGACCGATTCCCGAGGGAGCGAAACGATAGACCGAGAGGGGAAAGGGTGATGGAGGGGTGTGATCAGTCTGTGGCGTAATGAGCAACAACTTTGGAGGGGCAGAACCAAATCCGTATCACACACCGGATATTGCGAGGGAGCGAAGCGACCAAGCCCGAAGCAGGGGCGGATCTAGCTTTTTTTTGCTAAGGGGGGGGGGGGGGGGGGTTGAGCATCGTCCACGAGGCGCGAAGCGGCGATTTTTTGCTATTTTGAACCCCCGTAAGTGATGTCTTTTTGCTAAGGGGGGGTTTGAACCAATGACGATGCGGAGCGATCGTCCACCGAGGCGCGAAGCGGCGATTTTTTTGCTATTTTGAACCCCCGTAAGTGATGTTTTTCCACATCACAAATTTACTTGGCAGCCCAAGGGGAGGGTTTAAACCCCCCTAAACGCCCCCCCCCCCTTCCCCGTAGATCCACCACTGCGAAGGAGCGAAGCGACTGAGCGGGGGGTGGGGTGGGAGGGGGGTGTCCCCCCCTCACGGTAGGGGAGCTTTTGCATTTTTGGACTTGAAACTGTGCAATCTGGTCCATACATGTTCCTGGATAGGAAATTCTGACTTGACGAACATTTAGTATAATGTGCGTTGTCCCGGGTGGGGGGGGGGGGGGGGGGAGTCTCAGATTATAGTCGGACGGGGTTTTGCGGCTGAGACATCCCAACCCTTACCCACATCCAAGGGTCCTTTTGCTGTAAATAGGTAATCATGTGGTATGGATTTTTTTTTTGAAAAATGGACCCATGTCTAAGGATTTTTTGTGAAAAATGGACCCATGTCTGAGGAATTTCGAACTTTAAATATTACTTTTTTAGCATGTAATATAATACAATGGCCAATCATTTTGCATTTTTTGGAAAACATTTTGGTATTATTAGTGAACTGTACCATAACTACAGGGGGCGGCGCCAGGGTATTTTCCTAGGGAGGGGCGAAAGTGTATAAAAATTGAGGGTGCGAAGCACTCGAGGTGGGGGGAGGGCAATTTTTACACTAGAATGGAGCTATCCTGGTGCATATCGGAGTGAAATTCTCAATTTTTTAAAATGATTGGAAAACAGTGATAGTCTTCAATTATGATGCGGTAATTTTGCATAAATATTAATAATGCGAGCGAGCGGAGCGAGCTTAAAATTTTTAGACACATTTCACAGCGAGAAAATGCCATTTGTTTCAATATGATTGTATGGGTATATTCGTTTTTTCTATACCCGAGCATGTGGCTTAGCGGTAGATTGTCCGCCCTCATGCACGGGAGGTCCCGGTTTCGAACCCCCATACCGGGGTCATACCAAAGACTTAAAAATGGTACCTTCTGCCTTCTAGCCAGACACTTCGGAGCACTCATTATAGAATGGAGAAGGGAAAGTTAATCACACAGACGATTACAGAGGATACTATAGCCCCCTTCTGTAAAGTTCGCTACATTTAGTAGACGTGTGGCCTAGGGCTATTGAAACGGAGATAGGCACCCGCCTTATGTGCCCAACATTGGTACGGGAAAGACTTTAACTAACTTAACTATATTCGTTTTTATTACTTATGATATGGCGTTATGAAGGGTAATATATAAACACTCGAGGGTTGTGAATATTCATTTATGCGAGCTGAGCGAGCTTGACATTTTTAGCAATTTACATCGGAACATATTTTTGTTCCAATATTATTGTATAGGTATCTTCGTTTTTTACAATAGTGGCGTTATGAAGAGGTAACATATAAACACCCTAGGTTGTGAAATATCATGTATGCGAGCGAGCGGAGCGAGCTTGAAAATTTTAGCAATTTCACAGCGGAAAAATGTCATTTGTTTCAATATTGTATTGGGTATATTCGTTTTATATTACTTATGATAATGGCGTTAATATAACACCCGAGGTTGTGAAATATCAGTAATGCGAGCGAGCGGAGCGAGCTTGAAAATTTTAGCAATTTCACATCGGAAATTGTCGTTTGTTTCAATATTGTATAGGTATATTCGTTTTATTACTTATGATATGGCGTTATATAACACCCGAGGTTGTGAAATATCAATGTATGATGCGAGCGAGCGGAGCGAGCTTGAACATTTTAGCAATTTTCACATCGGCACAAATCCGCCAAATCCCGGAACAATGAGGGGAGAAAAGAGGGGAAAGGAATAAATGAAAAAAGGGACCCCATGTCTAAGGATTTTAAAAATTGAAAATGGGACCCATGTCCTAAGGGATCTTTCTTGTAAAAGTCACCCTTCCCAGCGGCACATCCCGTCTACCCAATATACGTGAGTACCCCCCCCCCCCCCCCCCCCGCCCCCGGCCTGCGTTAGTGCGTCATCATTGCCAGGATTCTTAACCAGAAGAAGGTTAGATTGATTCGTGAAAGAAAAACAAAACATGCCACCCCCAAAAGAATATTCGCAAAGTGACTATAATCAGTTCAAACAATGCATCAAAACGCTTTATTTTATGACAAAACATAAACATTGTATCCAGACGTATACAAGACCGATTCCCGAGGGAGTCGAAACCCGAGAGGGGGAAGGGTGATGGGAGGTGGTGTGATGGTAGGTGGGTGCACGGTAAAGGCTGATTTTGCAATGTTTTAATTGAAATTATGCAATCTGGTGCATACTTGGGAAGGAAATTTGACTTGACCATGAAGTAAGATCTGAGGTTTTCTTGTCTAAAGAAATACTCCTTCTTTCCAATCCACTTTTATCGAATTAGATAAAAGCCATGATTTGAATTTATTTGGGGGGGTCAAGCGCCCCCCATGACCCCCCAACCGTACGCAGTGGGTGTGAATGGTAGGTGGGTGCACGGTAAAGGTGCTTCTGCAATGTTTTAATTGAAATTATGCAATCTGGTGCATACTTGGGAAGGGAAATTTGACTTGACTGAAGTAAGATCTGAGTTTTTCTTGTCTAAAGAAATACTCTTTACTTTCCAATCACTTTTATCGAATTAGATAAAAGCCTGATTTGAATTTATTTGGGGGGTCAAGCGCCCCCCCATGACCCCCCACAGTACGCCAGTGGCTGTAACAGTTGTTTTGCCCCCTCTCTTCCCTCTCTACGTGTTTCCTTGTGCTGTTACTTGTAGTATTTTCCCTGCTTCTCCTGTAAATAGCCATTATTTAGTAGTCGATCAATATATTTTATTACACTTGTTTATGTTGATATTTTTCTCAGTCATTAGTTAGTTTAGTTTGTAAGCATTTTAAATGTATTGTAGTATTCTTATCTGACGAGTTTTGTTCATTCATGACATGTCATACTCATAAGCTACACAGTCATGAGGGCCTTGATTCCACAAGCATTGCTTTTCCAACCACGGTCACCTCATCTTTCTATTGTAACTCGCATATTTGTCAATTTGTTATATTCCATAGTCATATTTGTAATGTGTGTTATTGAAGAAAGATAAAATAAACTTGAAAACCTTGAACTATAACTAATATCTTGACCATCGTGCATATTCCAAAATTCTGTAATTGTTCCTGTCGTTCATGTTGCACATCCCGTAACTTTTAACTAAACTGGCAGGGCAGTGCGGTAACGTAGCGAAGGGAGCGGGGCATGGTGTGGGGCAAGCTTCCCCCCCCCCCCCCCCAATAATGTGAATGGAACATAAACAGTAGGAAAACATAATATAAGGGGGTCCTCTTTTTCGAAAAACAAGAAATAATTAAAGGTGTGTCCCCTAATTAGTGCAGGTGCCCCCCCTCCATTCAGTCCGAACCGTGCTACGTCAATGACAATGTGGCAGGTATAATGACACAAGTCATACTTATTCTAAATGCTATCTAAAAATTTGTGAGCGACCATACATTCGCACTTTTCACATGTCTCTTGACCGCACTTTAATTTCACAATTTTACACCCAAACACACGTAATTCCACAAATTCAAACATAATCGGCAGTAGTTGTATAATTGTTTCATTACAATTATATTCTGCTGATGATAGAGAAAAGGGTGCACAAAGTTCCTGACAGATGCTTGCAAACTTTTTAGAACAAAATTAATATGTTTGTCTAGCCTATTGAATTCATTTTATGTAAAATAATGCGTACTAAAGCTCGGAAATTTAAAAATGTTACCATTTTTTTCCAGTAAAAAGAAGGGGGGGGGGGGGGGGAACCAATAGAGGTCATTGATTCAACAATTCGAATTTCCATTATGTTTTGGGGGTCATATATTGGGGGGGGGGGGGGGGGGGGAGAGACTAACGCCACTGGGCAACTGGGGGCATATCAAGTGCAATATGACGCACCTCAATGTACATTACCCCCCCCCCCCCCCCCCCCCACTTATACACACACACGCACAACAACATACACCCACACACACGCGCTCTCACAATGTACACACACGCTCACACGCTTCACAATGTCACGACACACACACACACAGCACACGCGGCTCTCACAATGTACACACACGCTACCCACACACGCTCTCACAATTGACACAACACACACACACACACACACACACACACACAAT